>CAUYON010016471.1:0-19098 GCA_963573935.1 Arctocebus calabarensis | reverse complement strand
TTAGACGGGTTCAGACAAAACTTACTAAATGCAGAATACAAATGTCTTCATACAATAACTAAGAAAATGACATGATGGCTATGTCAAACAGTTTGATGAAAATGTTTCAGATTGTATATGAAACCAGCACATTGTACCCCTGGATTGCACTGATGTACTCAGCTATGATTAAACAATTAAAAAAAATGATAAAAAAAGCACAGGCTGCATAGGAATTTTAAGACTCTTTTAATATGAAATACATTGAAATCTCCATTGTTTACCACCTCCCTACATTGACCATCTCCTTTAGTTGACATCATTTTCATAGACCAGACATGTACATGTCAGTAAAATGGCCTAGTTCCTTATGTTGATCACCTCTGTATGTTGATCAGTTTGAAACAGTCCTTGGGTGGTCAACTTATAGAGGTTCTACTATATTGCATTATTTTTATTTAAACATTAAATACTATTTATTAGCTTGGATCAGGGTGCTCATTTCTCTTGGTTCAGCCCTACCTGAGAGAATTTTTGTTCACAGTTATTTGATTGGAAAACATTTTTTGTGTAATACAGCAAAATATATCCTTAACAGTTGTAGAATAATATAGCAGTAGATGTTGTGTAATTATTGTTTTGGTTTTGGTCTTCTTTGAAAAAGTACCCTCAAACTAAGCCAACAGCAATAAAAAGTACAACTCAATAAAAAAATTAATTCCATGAGGGTATGAAACAATATATTCTATAGACATAGCTCACAGAAGTTTTGGATTGATTGATTCATAGAATTGATTGTATCTCCAGGGATGTATGGAGTGAGACCTCTCCACATGGCCTGCATCCTCATTCTGGCACCCAAGGAAGTGAAAGGTGGGTTCTTAGGGTGTGAAAAAGTCAGACCTATTACAGTAGTTTCAGATCTGCAAAGGGGTACAATAGGTTAATAGATAAACAACGTATTTGTGGTATTAAGATTTCATGGGTGGGAACAACTTCCAGGGGAAAAAATAATGTGTAACAAGCCTTGTTAGGGAGGCAATAATAAGAAGAGTTTGAGAAACACTGATACAGAGTATGGTCTCTCTCTCCCAAATATGATTCTGCTTGGAACTGGGTGACAAAGGTTTAAGACACATACAATTAGGTTTTAATTTATTCATTTATTACTCATATAAAGAATGGACACTATTCTTCTCATTCTATATATAAATGGTAGAATATACCTATGCTAAATAATCAAGGTACATGTATCATAAAAATATATACATATTTGTAAGATTATAGGCATCTTGATCAGAGAAGTCAAATTTTGTAGGATATTAGGAAATCAAATAAAAAAAAACTTCACAGAAATAGGCTTATAGTTCATGAACCAGGGAGTTAATGTAGAGATGAAGGATGACAGACATCAGAAAAATTACAAATATTAATATGATTCAGTCCCATCCCTCGTAAAATGGGAAGCCATCAAAAGTTTTCATGCACAAAAGTGATAAAAGCTGCCATATTGCTAAATGTTCAGTGTTCATTTATCAAGAATTATAAGTGCTAAGCACAAAGCAAAGAGAACTATCTGATGGCTAGTGCAACAATCCTGGAGACAGAGCCCAATGGCTGGACCATGCTGGTAGCAGTAAGATGGATATTTCTAGATATAGTTTAGAGGTAAAATGAATACAATCTCTTGATAAAATGGATGTGGTAGGTAAACAAAAAAAAGAAGTCAAAGGTGACTTCAAGACAGATTGGAGATACTTTATTGAAATGGGTAAAATTGCAGAAAAAGCAAATATAGAGGGGAAAAAAGTTCAACTTCGGTATCTGATTGGAGATAACAATCAGGCAACTGGATAAAGCAGAGAAGATTGACATTTGATTGTTTTGGTTGTTTTCAGCATGTACATTCATGCTGCACTTAAAGGCAGACAGGACGAAGAGGAAGAGAGGTGCTGAAGCCCTGGGTCCTGAGAGATGTTAAAGTTCAAAGGTTAGAAGGATGATCAGAAACCAGCAAAGGAAAGTGAAAACAGGAGCTTGGGAGGGGGAGGAAAACTCAAGAGAGATTGGTCAGAAATGACAAAGCCACGTAGGAGACAGTAGTAAAGTGCATTAATGCTGCTAAAAAGTTAGGGAAGGAACTACTCCCAGATGGGAAGCAAGAAGGTCACTGGTGACTCTGACAAGACCTATTTGGAACATTGTTGTGACGAAAGCCAGATTGGAGCAAATTCAAACAGAATTTGAGAAGAGAGATTAGAAGTGATGAAAATGAACAAATTATTTGTTTTACTCTGCAGAAGGTCATAAAATTATGTATAAGATTCAGAGTGTGATTTTCTTTTGTATGTTTGTTTTTGTGGTTGTTTTCACTTGTGAGTTTTTGTTCCCCCCTAAAAGATGGGAAATATAGCACAATGCTTGTACAGGGATGAGAAAAATCAAATACATAAAAGAGAAATCATGATGCAGAAGAGAAAGGATGGCCAAAGCAATCTTTTTTAATTAACAAGGCATGTTAGAATCTGGATCACATGCGGAGAAGCTGCCCTGAGATGAGAATACAGAGTGCTCAGCTGGAATGTTAGAAGAAAAGACAGCTGACCTGGGCACATATGGGGATGTTGGCTGCTTCAGATTGCTTCAATTTTCTTGGGGAAATAAGAAACAGTGTCATTGACTAAGTAGGGAAGATGGGAAGGATGTGTTGAAAATTTAAGGAAAGAGGAGCAAGTGTGAAAGTTGTCTAGGAGAGGGATGAGAAGATGTGCTGGGTGAACTTAGTCATGGCCCAAAGCGCTGTGGGCCCACTAGAGTTCATGGATTCATTGAGGTCATGGATTAAAGGTCAAGCCAGTCTTCAGGATGGCAGTCTGAATGAAGGCATGGAGCCAGTGGTGAGTTAGATCTAAACCATGGTTTAGTCATGTGAATACAGTAAACTGAGAGAAGAAAAAGGGACCTTGAGGGGGTGTTGGTCAACGTGATTATAATTTGTGCCTGTAGCATTTCAGCTGGATATGGAGAGAGCGAGGACATGAGAAACGGAAGGGACATACACACAGTGGTAAGATCACCTTGACTGTGCTTCCTCGGCTGGGGGTGGGGTGCGAGAGATTCTAGGAGTCTGAGTAAAAATAGAAGGTGGTCAAAGGCTATGATGCTGGGATGTCTTGTGAAGAAGGACCCGGAGGTTGGGGTGGAGCCGTGGGAAGAACATAAATAAGATGAGGGATTTCCAGGAACTGAGAGGACAGATTAATATAAAGATCATCTATGTGTACAAACATTGAAATAGTGTAAGCAAGAAACAAGTCCTTTGGAGAGAGTGATAGTGATCAGAAATGCATTTATAAAAATAGCAGGAAATCGGGCGGTGCCTATGGCTCAAAGGACTAGGGTGCATATACCCCCCCCCCATATACTGGAGGTGGCAGGTTCAAACCCAGCCCCTGCCAAAACCTGCAGGGGGTGGGGAGGGAATATATATATAGATATAGATATAGATATAGATAGGTAGATATTTTATATATATCAGGAAACCAAAGATATCTTTCCTATCCCATTAAAATGGTGTTCTTTTTATCATTATTAAGTAACAAGATGTAGAAGCAGGTTTAATAAATTTCATATTTTTGAAGAAGTGATATCCATGATTGTTATTGGTGACAGTGATTTGTTATCTAAATTCATATTTAAAGAAATGGTAAATTTCCCTTAGAAATTAGTGAAAATTGTATTTTTTTTTCCCTTTCACATTTCGAGGACCCCTCAAATTGTAATTCTCACTGACGTGTGAAACTCTGCCTTGATTGTGACCACAAGTGGGTGGCTAAAGCAGGGCATAAAACAAAATTATCAGAAATGAGGAATTACACAAATTAAGAGATGAAGGCATCTACAAAGATGTTGTTGTCCTAGAAATTCCCAGTGACCAGCCATATATGGATATAAGGCATCTTCTGTGGACAAGGGGTCTTGCGGGGCCAGTCCTCCTTAATCTGCAACACCCTCGACTCTTTCTTCCACTCCTGGTTATCTGATTCAAGATGGGCGATTTGTTTTTGAAATCATTTTAAGAAGAGCAGATGAAAGTGAAGTATACAAGCCTTGAAATGGAAGCTTATTGAGGAAAGATTACCGGCTGCAGAAGACCATACTATTGAACTTGTTCTAAATCATTTGTTTTCTTTTGCTCTGGCTCATTTTGTAAAAGGTATCTATAAAGACTGCCTCTGGAATGGCATTTTCTTCCTTACACTGCTTTCACATCGTGAAATGATCTACCAAGAGGCTTGGCTTCTAGCCTTACCCAACTATGAGAAGTACTTTGAGACCTAAATGTTCCTTCATAAATCACTAAAGCTGGTCCCTAGTGTAGTATCAAGTGGACCATTTTAATATGTTGACATATCACTTTCCAGTTTAAGTGTTTTATATTCCCTCTTTTTATAGCATTAAAGGTTTCCAATTAGATTTGTGAGAAATATCCAGGGTTTTATTTTTTCACAATGACAAACTCACTTTCTTTTCTAAATGGTTTTCAAATTTATGGGTTAGTGCATCAGTGTCAGACGTCAGGAGAGAAAACTTAAAACCCAACTCCCTCCTCAGAAAAGAAAATTGTCTTTATATCTTCCCAAGAGGGTTACAAATTTCAATGGAATCTATAATATTTCAAAGGAAAATTAATTTTGAAGTGGTGTTTTGACTGGTTAATGCACAATCTTATTGTTTTAATTCACTTATTTGTTACTCTTATTTTAGGGGAAAATATAAAACAGTATCCTCTGATTTGAGGAGAGGCATATCTATCTTAAAATATTGCTACTTCATCTTTAAGATATTTCCAATCCTTCTGGAGTTTCCAATCCATTTGAGTATACAGAAGAAATATCTTAGTGCGATTTTTATGGCATTAATAAATCAGCATTCATGAAAAAAAGGCAAAACTGACCTTATAATTTTACATATATAACATTGTACAAGATTATTCATTTTCTCAGGCTGGGTGCAGTGGCCCAGGCCTGTAATTCTAGGAGATTAATGTGGGGGGATTGTCTGAGCTCAAGAGTTTGAGACCAGCCTGAGCAAAATTTCTCAAATACTGGTATTATGCAAACAAGGTGAGAGAAATAGATTACAACTTAGGAAAACCAGAATTTTGCTGATACCAAATATTTAGAAAAATAAACTCATCTTTGAATTATGGTTCATTTTCTGAAACTTCTTTGATGAAATTACATTATATCCAAAAAAAATCAATTCCTTTAATATCCAGCCCCATTTTCCAAAGCACTGATTATACATGAGAGTCCCTTCTCATGCTGGGTTCTATTTTTTTGTCCCTTCAGCAATATTCTCTCTTGAGTTTACCCTCCTAGCATAACATTCTCAATTTAGAATATACCACCAAATGCATCTCTTGATGTTAAGAAGTTACTGCATAGCTTTCAGAATTGTGGAATAATGAATCTAAAATAGGAAACAAAACCAAACAATTTATAATTTTCTATAGCAATAATGACTTAAAACAATTCCTTAAATATTTCTCTCTACTTGCCTATTTTACTATTCTTTAATGAACTTGTGTTTACTTTCTTTGAATCAGAGTTCTTACAACTCAATTTATAACATAATATTTAGTAATTTACTCGACCTCATAAGTCTCGATTTTAACCTTAGTATCCACATTGATTGAGCCTCCTTATCGCTAGAATCAAAACTAATCCTGCCTTTTGAAGAATCCTGCCATTCTGTAATTCTCCATCCCTTTCTCCATTTTGAGGAAGCTGACCTTTGGCCTAATTTCCTCTTCTCTCTTTCCTCTAAGTGCATATCCTATATCTATGTTTATTTATCTCATTATTTAACTTTGAATATTTTGCATACATTATTTTCTTTCTGCTGCGTTGCTAATATGTTCTTCATATTTTGTTCAAATATTCACTCCTTGAAGAAGGTTTTTCTCAGCCTCAGATCAGAGGCACATCTTGATTAGTCTGAGCAATTGTGGAAATGTCATTTTACTAGGTTAGTGTAGACTTGTGACCGAGTTCTGAACGTTATGAGAAGGGTTAACAAGTGGCTTCTGAGAAGGGTACCTCATTTGATAATGTAGCTTCCAAAAAGACCCTCTCCCTTTCATAGGGTCTGTGCAATAATGCCTAATACCACTATAGACATTTGCAACCACAGCAGGACAAGCCTTAGAATGAAGCTAATATTGAGATCCCTTAAATAACTGTTCCTAAATTATATTTTTGAGACACTGATTCTACCTGGTTTTCCTTAAGCAATTTTGAGCTAAGAGTTTATTACTGACAGCTAAAAATATTTAATGGACACACACTGTTCAGCTATTCAAATTATTCTTTAGCTAGAAGTAATAAATAATTCCTTGATCTCCTATTATGTTAACCACATAATTTGCCAACTTGTGGGCAACACTAACAAACATCTGCTATCTCCGTGTTTGTGTCCAGTCTGGTATGCAATGCAAAACTTATATAACTATGCCAACTGGTTTCTTTACAAGTTTTATGTCATCTGACCTTAGTTGGTTTCTCAATTGAGCTGAATTATCCCCTTTTCATCTGCCTCCACCATAGGCACATTGAACTCAGCGTGACCAAATCTGAACTACTCCTCATTTCCTTCTGTCATCTATTTTCAGTAGACGATTCTGACAGTCATTTCAGTAGATGTCTGTGCCAGTCTAAATCCATGGAGTTCTGCCAAATCCCCTTTACATCTCTCATCAAATCATCAGAAAGTACTGCTGGGTCGTCTTCCAAATAAATCCTGAATATAACTGCTTTCTCGTTTCTACTGTTATGACATGGGCCAAAGCTAACTCCATCTCTTCCTTGGGCTATTACCATTTGCTTCTCACTGCTCTCCCTGTTTTCAGAGATTCACGGATATTTTTCCCATTGTTGATGAGATTTCTACTTCCCTCTTAAAGAGCAGCTAAAATGTTCTGGTGTAAAATAAAAATCTAGTCATGTCACTTCCCACCTTAATAATAGCTCAATGGTTTCTCATTATAGTATTTAGAATAAAATCCAAAGTCCTTAACCAGGACCTGTCAACCTCTCTCTGATTCAGAATCCACCTACTTCTTCAGCCTAACTTTGTACATTTTTCCAATGGCTTGGTTGACCATTTTTCCACATACTGGTCTCTTTGCTGTGTGTGAACAGCCAAACATACTCAGGGCTTGTGGGCTGTTCTCGTGGGACCACTTTCCCTTCCCTCCAGATACCTGCACAGACCATTCTCCCACTTCCTTCCACCCTCTTTTCCAGCCTTACTCATCAGGCCACGCCCCTCCTTGCCATTCTTACTCGAAAAAAAGCACCCTGCCCTCTTCCTCCTGTCTTTCCCCACCTTTCCAGCTTCACCTTTATCATTTACCTTTAGCTATTACCATTATCTGATAAAATGTTGTATATTGTTATTTATCTTCAAAAACATTGTTTTTTGCCTCCTCTCTTTAAAATGTAAACACTATGAGGTTTGCTTAGAAAAATAAGACTTTTGCCCACTCTATTTTATAAAAATTTCTTTCTTAAAATTATCAATGACCTTTTAGGGGCAGAAATTTGTCCTCCCACCCCCATAGTTCATATGTTGAAGTTCTAACATCCAGTAACTCAGAATGAGACTATATTTGGGATGGGGTCTGTAAGTAATTAAGGTACACAACATTATTAGAGGGGACTCCATGGGAGTCCTTATAAGAGGAGGAAATGAGAACATAGACACACAGCAAGGGAAAACATGAGAGCACAGGGAGGAAAAGGTTATCAACCAGCCATGGAGAGAGGCCTCCGAAGAAACCGACCCTGCCAACACCTTAATCTGGGGCTTCTAGCCTTCAGAATCATTATATATATTTAAAAAGTCTATTGTTTAAGCCACATAGTCGGTTACACTGTTATGGCCGCAACAACAATCTAATACAGACCTCTAAAATGCCAGATTC
This sequence comes from Arctocebus calabarensis, assembly GCA_963573935.1. Classification (NCBI taxonomy): domain Eukaryota; kingdom Metazoa; phylum Chordata; class Mammalia; order Primates; family Lorisidae; genus Arctocebus; species Arctocebus calabarensis. The sequence goes on along the minus strand of CAUYON010016471.1, from coordinate 11,129 downwards.
ACTAACTATTCTTTCCTTCTTGAACGACCTCTTTACTTTTACTTGAATTGAATTTTGTATTTACTGTTTTAAGAAACAAAATTTAAAAACAATACCAGCAATGTCTGTGTACTCACCAGCCAGAGAAAGCAGAACATTGGCACCACCCTAGAAGCTTCTTCCTGTACCCACCCCAAAACCCCTGTCAATGCAACACTGAAGTGAATTTGCACCCATAACTCTCTTTTAGGTGAAGATTTACATGCCATTTATCTATATACATATACAGACACACACATACATATACCTCTTTAAGCATTGGTTCATTGTTTTCTAATTCTGAACTTCATAGAAATGAACATACAGAGAAATAGGTCATTAGCTGATTTCATGGTTGTGACGGTGCCAGAATGCATGTACCCAGACTTAGGTAGCACAGCCGATCACACATCTGGCTATACAGTATATCTTATTGCTCCTAGGATATAAACCCAAACAGCATGTTACCCTACTGAGTTCTGCACCACTGTAACACAATGGTAAGTATCTGCATATCTAAAGATACATAAATGTAGAAAAGATACAGTAAAAATATGCCATTATAATCTAGTGAGACCACCTTAGTATATGTGGTCCTCCAATGGTCAAAGCATTATGTGGCACTTGACTGCATAGGTATTATTTTGTGATTTCTTATTTATGTGCAACATTAAATATTTGAGAATTTTTATAATAAGATTTTGTCATATTACATTACAAAAAAACACCAATTTAGCATCAAACACATTTAAAAACAGATTTGGAAAAAATACTTGGAAACAAATACAGCATGAAAAGGTGTGTGATCTTACTTTATAAACTTATCATAAAAATGAAAGTTAACATGAAGCACAGCAAAGGGCATGAATAGAGCCCTACAGAACTATAACTATAAATAGCTTTTAAATATAATTTATTATTATTATTATTATTGAATCATAGCTGCGTACATTAGTGCAATCAAGGGGTACAATGTGCTGGTTTCATATACAACCTGAAGTATTTTCACCAAACTGATTAACATAACCTTCATGGCATTTTCTTAGTTATTGTATGAAGACATTTGTATTCTGCATTTAGTAAGGTTCATCTGTACCCTTCTAAGATGCACCGTAGGTGTGGCCCCACCAATTACCCTCCCTCTACCCCAACCTCGCTCCTCCCCTCCTCTTTCTTGCCTTTTCCCCATATTCCTGTGCTATAGTTGGGTTATAGCCTTCATATAAAATTTTTTTTTAAGACCAAGTCTCACTCTGTTGCCCCTTGGCTAGTGCTGTTATGTCATAGCTTACAGCAAACTCAAATTCCTGCGTTCAGAGATCCTCTTGTTTCAGCATCCTGAGTAATAGACTACAGGCACCCACCACCACACTCAGCTAATTTTTTTTTCTATTTTTAATAAAGATGGGAGTCTCACTCTTGCTCAGGCTGGTCTTGGACTCCCAAGCTCAAGTAATCCAATGGCCTTGGTCTCCCAGAGTGCTAGGATTGCGGGCGTGAACCACTGTGCCTGGCCTAAATGTAATTCTATATTTACAAACATACCTGCTACCCAGCGAGCCTTAATTTAGTCCTAATGGTCTACTTACCCTTCTTGAGATTGCAACATATGTACACCTAAATCAATGTGTTTAGACTTTCAGGTCTCTAATTCTGGACATGTGACATGATTTTCAGCAACATGTTATGGAAAACACCTACTAAAAACACTTTACAAGTTTTAGAAAAAGTATATGTACCTCAATATTAATAAAAATTATGAAATAGTATTTTTTCTTAATTAATACAGATTTTTAAAATAACATAAAAAATTATTTAATGATAAAATGTGGGCACTTCTGTTTGAAAAGCAAATTTCCCAATTGCCAAGTATCTGTCAACTCTTTCATCTAGTAATTCCACGTCTAAGAATCTAGTGTAAGAAAATAACCGGAAATTTATAAAAAGGTTTATCTACTGTGATCTGGTTAGAATACTAAAAAAGAAAATATGGAAAATAACTAATAATACTGGATACACTATTACATGTGAGTCTAAGTGAGTTCTTAGTCACTACTTACTGTATCCTGAGTAAATATTCCTTTTACATATTTTCATCAGAGCATTTTCATATCTGCAGTTTTTTTGTTCTATAATTTTAATGGTACTGCCAATAATATAAATTTCCATACCATGAAACCAGTGAAGAGCCAAAGTATTTACTTGCTTTCATTTTATTTAACATTTCTAGAAAAGACACATTTGACTTGGTTCTCCTGGTTACTTTGGATGGCTGTTGTGTACATGTAATTATTTTTCTAGGAGTTGAGTTGCATTTTCTCTTGGGATCTTGGCACTGTTCCTCTTTTTCTCATTCTCTGTCTCTCTCTGGAGTCAAACTCTGGACACCACATTTCTCTAGACTTTCTTGCTACTGAGATGTACTAGGGGGAGAACTGAAAGGCCTTTTACACATTTGAACACTCAGATAGATCTCATGCAAAATGTAAAGGAAAACAAAATATTTATTTCCAAAGGGCTGAGGAAACATCATCTCCATCTCATGAATGAAAACATCTGATTATTTGTTAATCATAAGTACCAATTAAATAATATTCAGTAGAACATCCATAGTTGACCACCTCCCTATATTGATCACCTTAAATTGACGTAACTTTCCAAAACAGGACACGTGCCAATGTATGTATCAGTAAAGTAGGTCTAATTCTTTATGTTGGCCACCACTGTATGTTGATCAGTTTGTTAAAGGCCGTGGGGTGGTCAACTTACAGAGGTCCTATGGTATAAATTAAATCTAATCATCTCTTGTCCCTTTTATACTGCACTGGTGAACGGAGTACAGGAGGAATGAAGTTAAACATCAGAAAGTTCCATGTAGGAAATGATTTCCTAGACCTTCCTCTTCTGCATGGGCAGAGGGGACAAAGCAAAAAACAAAATGTGTTTTGCATTACAGTATTTAAGTCAGTGGCTTTGGTTATATAGTTTAACTTAATAGCTTAGAGCTAAAAAAAATAGTAAGTTAAATATTTAGACTACATCATCTGTGGTAACATCAGGATAAATTACAGATTTATTAGAAGACTTAAAGTCAACAAAATGAAAATACAGTAACTTTAAATCAAATGGAAAAGATGCCTTGCTCCTTTAGAATCTATCCTAGATATCCTCCACTGCCTTCTTTCCAGTCCAGAACAGCAGCATATTTTAATCATGACAATAACCTTGTAATGCATCTCCTTACATCTTACTCCCCTACTAATTTTTCCACAATCTCCAATATGACTTTTCAGTGAGAAAATTTGAACAGGTTACTCCTGCTTTAAAGGTTTTAAATGACAATTTATTTCCCTTAGGAAGAAGTTCAGACTCCGAAATATCCTTAAAAGTCTTCTTTGAGGGTGGCGCCTGTGGCTCAAGGAGTAGGGCGCCAGCCCCATATACCCATGCTGATGGGTTCAAACCCAGCCCTGGGCAAAAAACTGTAAAAAAAAGAAAAAAAAAGTCTTCTTTGATTTGGCTAAATCTGTAGACTGTTCAAAATTAAAAAAAAAATAATAAGGGGGGCAGCGCCTGTGGCTTAGTGCGTAGAGCACTGGCCCCATATACTGAGGCTTGCGGGTTCAAGCCTGGCCCGGGCCAAACTGCAACATAAAAAATAGCCAGGTATTGTGACAGGTGCCTGTAGTCCCAGCTACTCGAGAGGCTGAGGCAAGAAAATCACCTAAGCCCAGGATTTAGAGGTTGCTGTGAGCCGTGTGATGCCACGGCACTCTACCGAGGGTGATAAAGTGAGACTCTGTCTCTACTGAAAAAAAAGAAAAAGAAGGGCTTAAAATATGCATGTTCACTGCAAATAATTAAATATATGCTTCTTTATCAATATTTACTTATGACCAATAATACTTGGTAACTGATATTCTAAAATTCATAGTAAATGTGTAATAAGTCAAATGATATTATTGAAATTCATCTTCACATATGTTATAACAATCTGTGGGCTCGGCGCCTGTGGCTCAGTGGGCTAAGGCGCCAGCCACATACACCTGAGCTTGAAGGTTCGAATCCAGCCTGAACCCGCCAAACAACAATGGTGGCTGCAACCAAAAAATGGCCGGGCGTTGTGGCGGGCGCCTGTAGTCCCAGCTACTTGGGAGACAGAGGCAGGAGACTCGCTTGAGCCCAGGAATTGGAGGTTGCTGTGAGCTGTGATGCCACAGCACTCTACCCAGGGTGATAGCTTGAGGCTCTGTCTCAAAAAAAATAAAAAATAAAAATAACAATCTGTGCATTGTCTTAACTTAGCTCATAATAATTGATAAAAATATAAGGTTTTTAAAAGACAATATAAAATGTATTAGAGATAGTATGTTTGTAATGAGACATTTGCAGTAATGGGTACCTTGGTATGCTCTACAAATATTCAATATGGAGAATTAAGGTACAGATAACAGTGTTCAGGTGAGAAAGAAGTAAAGTTATGGATTACCAAATCTAATAAAATTTCTAGAATATGGCTAAAATGACATCTTAATTTTTATAAAAGTCAAATTTGTGGATCAGCCCATGACATGATACAAATCATGTGCCTAATGGGGTAGTGTATCAGTTTTCTAGAGAGCTAGACTAGACTTTTAAGTTGTCCAAATTATTCCTATTACTAAACTTTTATCTATACAGATATCATGAGCTAATTTAACAGTCATTTGTTAAAAATTCAATTATATGTCAGATAGTCTCGTAGGTGCTGGAGATTCAAAGGTAGATCATGGCAGACAAGAGTTTGCTTCCACGGAGTTTAGATTCAAGTAAAAGTGGAGATACACAATAACCAGGGATAAATTAATAGATAAGATCATTTTAAACAGTCATAAATACCATGATGAAAATTAAACAATGCTATGACATAAGGATGAATTAATCAGAGTATGGACTAATTGATTAATTCATAAAGGATTAATTAATTAGCTCTCTTAAATTGGTGGCTACATATATAGCTTCTCTGAGGAGGCGACATTTGAGCAGAAACTAAATTGAGAAGAATGAACTTGGATGCCAAGATCCAGAGGATTCCAGGCAAAGGAAGAACAAGCACAGGAGACTCAAGGTAGGAATAACACTGGTATGTTGAAGAAGAGAAAGGTCAATAGAGAAAGAGAAGAATCACTTAATTGAAATGAAAGAGTTTGGTAGGACCAGATTACAGGGGACACTACAGGCCTTAGTAAGGAATTTAGATGTTAACCTATAGGACATCTTTCTACGAGGAAATTTCTATGGTTTGATTAATGTTTGAACCCCTCTGACTGCCCCATTGAGAATAGACTATAGGTAGCCAACACTGAAAGCTAAGAGAATCACTAGAACGGCAGTAGAAACAGGGAGAGATGTGGAAATACATAAACATTAGCACCTAATATATATATATATTTTTATTTCAGGTTAACGTCAGGGTACAAACAACTAGGTTGCAAGGGTTGCCTTTGTTAGGCAGAGTCCCTCTTGTAGTATGTTCTACACCCAAGAGGAGTGCCATATACCCTTACATTGTGCCTATTAAGTGGGAGCACACCAATCTCCCTCCCTCTGCCCCTTTCCCCCCATTCCCCTTACCTCCACCTTGAATTGAATTGAATCGAGATCTTCTCTTCTGTGGGTGTGTATTAGATCAATACTTCATATCAGTGCCTTCATATTAGTACTGAGTACATTTGATACTTGCTTTTCCATTCTTATGATACTTAACTAAGAAGAATATATTTTAAATCCATCTAAGTTAATAGAAAAGATCTTTTTGTGGCTGAATAGTATTCCATAGCATACATATGCCACAGTTTGTTTAACGTTTCTTGGTTGATGGGCATTTAGGTTGTTTCCACAGCTTGGGGAAAGTAAATTGAATTGTGAGAGATAATCTAGTGCAAATGTACTTATGATAAAATGATTTCTTTTCTTCTGGGTAGCTGCCTAGTAATGGATTATGGGATCAAATGGGAGGTCTAATTTATAATCTTTGAGGACTCTCCATATTTTTTCCAAAGAGGCTGCATAAATTTACAGTCCTACCAACAGTGTAAAAGTGTTCCCTTTTTTCCAAATTTGCATCAGCATCTGAAACTTTGAGAGTTTACAATGTGGGCTATTCTCACTGGGGTTAGGCAATACATCAACATGGTTTTATTTGCATTTCTCCAAAGATCACAGATGATCAGCATTTTTTTCAAATGTTTGTTAGCTCTTTGTCTGTCTTCCTCAGAGAAGGTTCTGTTCATGTATCTCTTGCCCTATGGTAGATGGGATTGTTTGCTCTTTTATTGTTGATTAATTTGAGTTCTCTCAAATTAATTGATTCCTGTTATCAATCCTTCATCAGATTCAGAACATGAAAATATATTTTCCCATTCTGAAGGTTGTCTTTTTGTTTTAGATTTTGTCTCCTTAGCTATACAGAATATTTTCAGCTTAATTAAGTCCCATTTGTTTATTTTTTGTTGTTGTTGTTGTAACTGCCAATGAAGTCTTCTTCATAAAATCATTCCCCCGGGGAACATCCTCAAGAATTTTTCCTACAGTTTCTTCTAAGATTTTTATCATTTTGTGTCTTAGATTGAAATATTTTATATCACGAGTCAATTTTTGCAAGTGGTGAAAGGTGAGGGCCTAGTTTCAGTCTATTACATGATGTTATCCAGTTTTCTCATCACCATTTATTTAGGGAATCTTTTCCCTATTGTATGCTTTTATTTGGTTTATCAAAGATCAGATGCTGATTAGAGACTGGTTTTCTCTCTTGTTTTTCTATTAAGTTCCATATGTCCATGTCTCTATTTTTGTGCCAATACCATGCTGTTTTGATCTCTAGGGACTTGTAATATAACCTGAATTCTGGTGGAATGATGCCTCCAGCTTTTTTTCTTTTTCTGGGTAAAATGGCTTGTACTTTTATTATTATTATTTCTTTTTATAGTTGGGGAATCATTGAGGGTACAAAAAACAGTTTATACAGCTTGCATTTGTTAGGTAAAGTCCCTCTTATAATTGTGTCTCGCCCCCATCCAGCTCTGTTTTTATCACTAATAATTGCCTTGGCTATATAGGTTTTTTTCTTGTTTCAAACAAAACAAAGAACTATATTTTCCATTTCTTTAAAGTATGATGAAGGTATTTTAATTGGAATTTGTTTGGGTAGTACAGACATTTTAACAATGATTGATTCTTCTCAGTCAAGAGCATGGTATGTTCTTCCATTTGTTAATGTCTTTGGTATTTCTTTTCTTAAGGTCTTATAATTCATTTTATAGAAGTCTTACAGCTCTTTTGTTAGGTACATTCCAGGTATTTCATTTTCTTTGAAGTTACTGTGAAGGGAATTATGTATTTGGTTAGCTTCTCAATTTGGCTGTTATTGGTGTACATAAAGGCTACTGATTTGTGGACATTGAGTTTATACCCTGAGACATTACTGTATTTCTTGATCACTTCCTGGAGTTTCATGGTTGAATCTCTGGAGTTTTCTAGGTATAAGATCAATCATTGACAAAGAACAAGTGTTTGACTTCCTTTGCCCACATTTGGATACTATTAATATCCTTCTCTTGCCTGATTGCATTGGCTAGAACTTCCAGAATTATATTGAATAGTAGTGGAAATAGAGGATATCCTTATCTTTTCCACTTATAGGTGGAAAAGCTTTCATTTTACTCCATTCAGTATGATGTTAGCTGTGGGTTTGTCATAGGTGATTGCAATCAGTTTAAGAAATGTGGACCTTTGCCTATTCTCTTAAGTGTTATTGTGGAAAAGGATGCTAAATTTTATCAAATGCTTTTTCTGCATCTATTGAGAGGATCATATGGTCTTTGCTTTTGCTTTTATCAATATGTTAAATCACATTTATGGATTTGCATATGTTAAAGCCAGCCTTGCAAACCTGGAATGATGCGTACTTGATTGTGATGTATAATTTTTTTTAATGTGCAGCTGAAATGTATTAGCTAACATTTTATTGAGTATTTTTTGCATCTATATTCATTAGTGAAATTGGTCTGTAGTTCTCCTTTTTAGTTGGGTCCTTTCCTGGTTTTGGTATCAGGGTGATGTTTGCTTCATAGAACGTGTTGGGGAAGTTTTCTTCCTTTGCAATGTTTGGAAGAGGTCCTGCAGCATGAGTACAAGCTCTTCTTTGAAGGTCTTATAGACTTCAGGTGTGAACCCATCTGATTCAGGGCTTTTTTTGTTGTTGTTGTTGTTGGAAGCTTTTTATTGTTTCTTCAATTTCTGTGCTTCTTATTGCTCTGTTCAAGGGATCTATTTCTTCCCAGTTAAGTCTAAGGAGATGGTATCAATTGGTCCATTTCCTCCATATTGTCAAATTTCTGGGCATAGAGTTTTCTATATTAGTTAGTGATAATCTCTTTCTATATTAGGTCAGTGATAATCACCTGTGGCATCTGGTGTTATTTCCCCTTTTTTCTGATTGAGGTTATAAGAGATTTTACTTTTCTGTTTCTAGTTAATTTGGCCAAAGGTATATTGATTTTATTTATCTTTTTGAAGAACTAACATTTTGTTTCATTATTTTTCTGAATGCTTCTTTTGTTTACAGTTTCATTTATTTCTGATTTAATTTTGGTTATTTCTTTTCTTCTGCTAGGTTTGGGATTAGATTGCTCTTCCTTTCCATTTCCTTGTGATGATTCATAAAGTTGTTGGTGTGATCTCTTTCTATTTTTCAGATGTAGGCATGTAATGAGATAAATTTCCCTCTTAGAGTTACTGCTTTTACAGTAAACCACAGGTTTTAGTAACTTCATTGTGGTTATGCTCGAGAAATTTAGTATTTCTTCCTTTGTCTCTTTCTGACCCAACTGTCATTCCACATAAGATTGTTCATTTCTATGCCTTTGTGTGGGGATGTAATTTTTGTTGGAGCTGAGTTCCACCTTTGTTGCCTTATGGTCTGATAATATATAAGGTATAATTTTGATTCTTATAATTTGTTGAGATTTGATCTGTGTTCTAGATATGGTCTATTTTGGAGTATGTTCTGTGGGCTGACAAGAAGAACATATATGCCTTAGCTTATGGTATGATGTGTTCTGTATATGTCTATTAAACCCAATTGTTTTATGGTTACATTTAAGTCCCTTGTATCTTTGTTTACTTTCTATTTAGAGAATCTGTCCAGTTTTGCAAGAGGGATGTTAAAGTCCCCAGGTAGTATAGTATTATAGGATATAAGATTGCTCAGAGCAATTAACATCTGTTTTGTAAATCTGAGAGAATTTAAATAGTTTATATAAATATTTAGAATTAAAATGTCTTCTTGTTGTATTATTATCCTGACCAGTATGAAGTTACCATCTTTGTCCTTCTTAATTTTAGTTGCTTCAAATCTGCTTGTATCTGAAAATAAGATTGTGACCCTCCCTTCTTCTGATTTCCATTAGCCTGAAATACTATTTTCCAACCCTTCACCCTGAGTTTTGGAGATGCTGTTTGTGTTGATATAACTTGGGATTAAATATCCCTCTACAAAGAGTGTGTCAGAATTTTCAGTGATGCTTGGGAAGTTTTCATTTATTATACTCTCCAGTAGGGTTTCAATTCCTTTGGGACATTCTTCTTCACCTTCAGGGATACTAGTAATTTACATGTATGAACACTTTGTGAAACTGCATAATCCTCTATGTGACAACTCTTCCTTTTCTCTCTTCTGTCTCTTTAAATGCTGCGGTTAGCGCAAGTTCTTTATCCTCTAGCTCTGTGATTCTTTTTTCTCTATGGTCTAAACTTTTATTGACAGTTTTCACTGCATTTTTGAGTTTCCTGATTGACTCCTTCAATTCTGAAGCTCTGCTATATCCTTTCTAATTTCTTCATATCTTTCATTCATTTTTTTTGCATTTGTTTTTGGATTTTTTAAATTATTTTCCACTTTCTCTTTAATTCCCTTCATTGTTTTCAGCTCTGTACTTTAAATTCCCTTTTTGTGATTTCCATTATTTCCTTATAGGTGGAATCTTCTGCAGTAGCTACTTGGCATGGTTGATCTGTTCTGTTTTTCAATGTTGCCTGAATTTTTCTGTTAGTTCCTGTACATGTGTGTTCTGTTCATGTTTACTTCTTTCCCCTACTTTTTTCTCTTACTTCCTCCTTCACTTTAAATTACCTTCTTTCTGTGCTTAGGTATTAAAGTGTCTTTTTGGTATAGGGACAATTGGAAGAGAAGGGTCAAGTGAGAAGAGAAAAAGGGAAGAACAAGTTAGGGAAGAACAAGTTGAAAAGGGGGAGTAGAAGGAAAACATCGAAAAAAAGGAAAGAAGAAGGAGAAAAAAAGACAAAAGAGAGAGATAGGAGTAATGATGGTGTTTAGTAGGGTGGTTTGACCCACACCCTAATTCCAGGACTCTGGAGAGCCAGGCTGTTTGGGTCCTTCAAGGTCAGAAGCTCCTTGCCAGCCTAGCCAAAGGTAAGACCCCACCTCTGCCAAATATAGAAAAAAATCAGCAGTATTTTACAGTGGGGACCTAGAAATACTGTCTTTCCAAAGGCCAAAGCTAGAAGGACATCTAGACTAGTAGCAAGGCCTTCTTGAGTCAGACCAATGCTGTGACACCCTATCTCAGTCCTCAGAGTTAGGCTCTGTCCTATAAATGGAACACAAAATCAAAAAGAATATAGCAGATCAGGAAAAAAGGAAAAAAAATAACAAAAAGGAGAAAGAAAATAAAGTATAAAATTATACACTATAAAAAACAGGATATCTTAGTTGTTGTATGAGAAATTTATGTGGGAAACAAGAGAAAAGTAGAAAAATCTATAACAAAAGAGACAAAAGAGAACAATTAAAAAGAAAGACACAGTTTAAACCATTCACATTAATAGAAACCAATGATATATCTTGAGAAAATTTAGTGGACATTTTAAATCCTTTTGTCGCTGTGTGAGTTGGACTTTGATAAAAAATTCCTGGATGAGTTTACTTTTGCGTTGGAGGATTACGCTGGTCATTATGGAGAATAGGTCTGAGAATATCCTGGAGAGCTGGTTTAGTTATGGCAAATTTCTTCAACATGTGGATGTCATTAAAGTATTTAATTTCTCCATCA
>CAUYON010016470.1:0-12718 GCA_963573935.1 Arctocebus calabarensis | reverse complement strand
AGACTAAACGAATCAGATTTCTTTAATAGTTGTTTGGAAACTTGCTGGGCATAGTAGTAGGTACCTATAGTCCGAGCTACTGGGAGAGCTGAGGCAAGAAGATTGCTCAAGCTCAAGAGTTTGAGGTTGCTGTGAGCTATGGTGCCACAGCACTCTACCCTGAGTGACAGAGTGATACTCTGTCTCAAAAAAAAAACAAAAAATAAAAAACAAGTTGCTTGGCTTAACTAAAACAGATAGCACCATTATTATTAGAAGTAATACTTATACTTTTTCTAGCACTTTCTCTGTGAGAAGCCTTGTTTGGTTGAAACAAAATACTTCCCAGATTTTGAGAAAAAATGATCATTCTTTTTATTCTCCAGATTATTCTTGCCTGTTTGCTTGCGACACTGTTTTGGAAATGACTTTAGAGTCAGGTGACACTATATTTTGCACTCAAGCTACCCTTTTATTGTGAGCCTGGGAGAAAAAAAGGTATAGGCCACTTTCCCATCTCATTTTCAGCTTTATTACGTGGACTGGGGTAATTGCCTCCCTCAGAGGCAAGGTGGGAGATTTCAGAAAGAGCCTTTTTGTGATAGTGGTCTCAAGGGAGTTATGCTGTCTTTACCACGAGATACAGGTTATCTCACTTAAATTCTTGAGGTGGCCCTGGCAAGCCCGTTGTTTAGAAGGGAATGTGACGTTATAAAAGGTGAACGGACTCACCTATGGATGCTAGTTGACTGTTACAGCCAAATCTCTGTCTCCAGCCATCATAGTTGCACGTAATATATTTCTCTAATATATCTGGCCACAGATGTAGTGTGATCAACTGCCCATCTCATTCCAGTCTCATGACTCGCCCTTCTACCCTCCCCCACTCCCTCAGAGAGAACTTTCTCAATCTAAATTACATCACTCACCTGCTAAAAATTCCTACTATGGTTTCTATTACCTGGATGTTCCTAAGTGAAGACATGCACATGTGTTCTCTATGGTCAGTGAAGTTCTTGAAATTGTAAGTAAATTATCTGTGCATTTTTATGGATGACATTTTTATTCTGTCAAGAGACAGCTTAGTTCATCAGATTGTGAGAGTTGTTCAATGTGTCACCCAAGGCCTGGAACCTCTGACTTATAGAGAAGCCCTGACCACCTGGGCGTGACATGGCAGTGACTAGTAGACCTTTCCTGTCCTTCCATTTCTCCAGACTTAACCACAGAACCACTTGTAATTTTTCCTGCTCACATCAAACTGCTTCTCAGCTCGGAGCTTTTGCCTCTCCCAGAGTCCTCCACTTGCCTGGGTTAGAAGCCTGCTCCAGGAATTTGGCCAGTATCAAGCACATCTTTATCACTTGAAATCATCATGTTCAAAAAAAGGTTATATAGTTCATGGATTACAAAAGTAAAACTACATGGTGTAAAGTAAAAAACAAAAAAGAAAGTGAGAACCCCACCTAGGATTCGACACCCAGAGATAATCTCCTGTAAAATTTTAATATATTTTTTCATACTTTTTCCCAGCATCTTTATAGATCTGTAAATAATGAAATGGTACTTACTTTTAATTTTACGATAAGGGGATCATTATTTAAATATCCTATTCTGCAACTGGATCTGTTAATATGTAAACATGCTTTCGCCCTCTTTGCCTGGCTGTGTGTAGTGATGTACAATGTATATACCTATCATTTTCTGTTTAGGCGATTCCTTTGATGGATAGTTACATTGTTACTTTTTGTTCCTCCTCTTCAGTATAAATTAACTACCCAAGGGAATGTAACAAACTGGTCAACATAAGGAACAAGGCCTTCTGTACTGATAGATACATGTGGTGCATGTCCAGTCTATAAAAATTAGGTCAACTTAAGGAAGTGATCACCTAAGGAAGTTCTGATGATAGTTCCTGTGACAAGTCCTGGTCATAGAATTTTATGTACTTGTATGAGTATTTTTAAGAAATTTTCCTAGAAGTTGGTAGCATGTATATAGTTTAAAGATTGATAACACTTGTAAGTCATCATCCAATGTTTCTCTAAGTAAACACCCACCAAAGATGCATTGTGCTTTTTTTATACCTAGTTGTTTGTTCATGTCTCCTACCCCCACTAGACTCCATCTTCTCAAGAGCAAGGATTGTGTCCGATACATCTTTGTGCCCTTCTCTGGTGCTTGCAGAGGGCACACAAAATAGTCACTCTAAGAACAAGTGAAAAAGCTAATAACCAGAAGAATAAATGCATAATTTAATAGCTCCTTTAACCCTCACACCAAAACTATACTTTGGGTGACGTTTACAGTTTAAAGGAGGCCCAAAGTTTAACCTTTAATGTCCATTGGATAAATGAATAAGTCTGGGATGGGCTTTTGCCCTGACTTTATCACGACTAGCTCTGATCTTTATGAGTCTGTAGTTCCCTATTTTATAAGGAGAAAATTAACATAATGATTCTTCAGATCCAGGAGTACAGCTTGATTATTTTGTTTCTGCAACCTGACCATATGTTATAGTTTATTCACTACTTTCTAGCTTCTCAACCAACAATGAAATAAAATCTCAGGGTGAAGATAGCTATCAACATAAAAGATTCTTGGCCTTTCTAGCCTACTGTGTGTCTGTACTCCAGCTTCCTTTGCATTATAGGAAACAAAATAGTGGGAAATTATTATACAGAAAAAACAAAATAGATTCCAAACATTCTCACCTATATTGTTAGAAGGTGACTAATGACTTATACATAACACAAATGATCAATACTCCTCTGGAATTTTTGAAATGCATGTTGGTAGTAAGACCAATCACATTTGTACAAGGATTTGTACTTTACAGGATTTTCACATCCAGGAACTCATTTGGTTTAGTGAAAGCAATGGAAAATGAATATGTAGCTTTTAATCTTGTTGAACTGATTCTCATAAACATTCTGAAAAGAGAAATTCTCAGCCAACTGTTTTAAGAATAAACATCTCAACAAGAGCCTTTTCCATCTACTGCCCATTAGACGTGGTGGACATCAGCATCATTTTTAAGCTTTTAGTATTTTTAAGTTTTGATTTTAGTATTTTTAAGGTTTATTAACAATAGTATTTTTACATGATAACACTGATTAAGGATGTTAGGACGTGATACTGGAAATGATCAAAGTTATAGGCAAAGGAAAATATAAGAAATTCCATTGTATTTACATAGCACAAAGCAACTTAACATCTAGCGTCTGACCTTTCTTCTTTCTCTACACACTTTGGATTCTTCATTGTCTTCCATATTCTAACTGACACTTGGTTCACTTGCATGGCTATCCTTCTGGTGTACCCCCCTCTTGAAATACCTTCGGTGTCAATGCCACTTACTATCCACATTTGAAACTTGGCTTTTTGCAGTGTTGGGGAAAAAATGACTCAACTTCCTTAACTGGAACGAAAGAACTGGCACCAATAGAATCACTTTCTGGACTCCAGTACTGATAAGGTTCACCTCATTTCCTATCTCAAACTTTATACGTAGCCCAGAAATTCACAGCTGTCAGAATCTCCTGTGCTAGCTGACTTTTTTCACATGAATGTGAGAAACTTCTACGTGTATGTTGCCTTTTCTTTAGCTGAATAAGTCCTACTCTGCTCGGCTGCCTCAGAACTATGCGTGAGGTCACCCTACATATCCCAATTGTGCACTTTCTGCATCTTTTTTTCCATATTTATTGATATCTTATATAAAACATTAATGTTAATGTCAACATACGAATGTTAATATATTATTTAAGATTTTTAAGAAAGACCCATTTTATCATTTTTTATAAATATAACAGTCTATAATCACTGCTTAGCAATTGCTGTATAAAATAGTTTCCTTCTGTTGTAAACCTAGGTTTCTAAAGCCTGATAGATGACTCATCCAGATAAGGCAAGGAAATAAAAATATGTGTCCGTGTTAACCACTGAATAAGTGATAAAACTAATTCAAAAACCCGGGTCTCCTTACAGCCAAGTCCAGTGTTCTACCCTGTCCAATGCACATCACTCGTTGATGCTTATTGCCTTGGTTGATGTAGGTTGCAATTAAAGAACGATGTGTTTCTACCTTCCAGGGTGGACATCCAGGGTCAATGGGGCCTACATCTATTCCCCCTTCATTCCGCCCAGAAGATGAGCTTGAGCACCTGACCAAAAAGATGCTGTATGACATGGAAAATCCTCCTGCTGATGAATACTTTGGTGAGTGAGATCTAGAGCTGACTTCTGAAGTGAATGTCCTGTTCTGATTTCCTTAGTAATTAGGAGTATTATTTGCTTTACTGGTAAAGTATTTGAGTCTACACATCTAGGAGTTGGTACACAATTGCACACAGCTGAGTAATTATGGGAATTGCATTGGCGATTGCCATAAATTTAATAGCAACTTAGCTTGTACTAAAATCTCAGTAGTCCTTAGAGTTTTTTTATTTTAAGACAATTCTTGATAACTTATTAGCTTCCCGTAAAGCAGAAATAAGGTTACTGCATATGTTCTATTTTCCCAGTGGTCTAAAGATTCATGTAAAAAAACATGGAGTTGGATTTTTTTATTATTATTATTGTTGAGGATTCATTGAGGATACAAAGAATTAGGTCGCACTGGTTGCATTTGTTAGATAAAGTCCCTCTTATAATTGTGTCCTGCCCCCAAGAGGTGTGCCATACACTGTGAACCCCCATCCCCTCCTCCCCTTAGCCTGCTCCCTCCTTCCCCTATCCCCCTCCTTGTAATACATCGTCTACTGCCTTCATACTAGAATTGAGTACATTGGATTCTTGCTTCTCCATTCTGGTGATGCTGTACTACAAAGAATGTGTTCAATCTCCATCCAGGTGAATACAAAAGATGTAAAGTCTCCCTCTTTTTAATGGCTCAACAGTATTCCATAGTATACATATACTACAGCTGGTTAATGCACTCCTGGATTGGTGGGCATTTAGGTTGTTTCCACATTTTGGCAATTGTAAATTGAGCTGCGATAAACAGTCTAGTGCAAATGCCCTTATGATAAAATGATTTTTTTTTCTTTTGGGTAGATGCCCAGTAATGGGATTCCAGGATCAAATGGGAGGTCTAATTTGAATTCTTTGAGGATTCTCCACACTTCCTTGCACAAAGGTTGTATTACTTTGCAGTCCCAGCAGCAGTGTAAAAGTGTTCCCTTCTCTCCACATCCACGCCAGCATTTGTAGCTTTGAGACTTTGTGATGTGGGCTATTCCCACTGAGTACAGGTGATATCTCAAGTTGGTTTTGATATGAGCAGGGAAGATGAGTATTTTTTCAAATGTTTGTTTACCATTCATCTGTCTTCATCAGGATAGTTTCTGTTCATATCTCTTGCCCAGTGGTAAATGGGATTGTTTACTCTTCTTTTGTTGATATTTTATCTTTTCACATTCTGAAGGTTATCTTTTGGCTTTACTTGTGTTCTTAGCTATGCAGAAGCTTTTCAGCTTAATTAAATCCCATTTGTTAATTTTTGTCATTGTTGCGATGGCCACTGAAGTCTTTGTCATAAAAATCTTTCCCCAGTCCAACATGGTCAAGATTTTTCTCCACACTTTTCTTCCAATATTTTTAATATTTCATGTCTTAGATTTAAGTCTTTTATCTGTCTTGAGTCAATTTTTGTAAGTGATGAAAGGTGTGGGTCGAGTTTCAGTCTTCTACATGTGGTTATCCAGTTCTTTCAGCACCATTTGTTGAATAGAGATTCTTCTCTCCACTGTATGCTTTTTTTAGGTTTATCAAAGTTCAGATGGTTTCAACTCTTGGTTTTGTATTCTGTTCTATATGTTTATATCTCTATTTTTGTGCCAATACCACGCTGTTTTGATTAACTGTGGACTTGTATAATATAGCCTGAAGTCTGGTAGGGTGATGCCTCCAGCTTTGTTTTTATTACTAAGAACAGTCTTAGCTATATGGGATTTTTTCTGGTTCCATACAAAACAAATTACTATGTTTTCCCCATTCTTCAAAATATGATGTTAGTACTTTAAAGGGGATTGTATTGAATCTATAGATTGCTTTGGGTGGAATAGACATTTTGACAGTGTTGATTCTTTTCAGCCAAGAGCATGGGTATGTTCTTTCATTTGTTAGTGTCTTCTGCAATTTCTTTCCTTAGGGTTTTATGACTGTCTTTGAAAAGATCCTTCACCTCTTCTTTAGGTGTATTTCTAAGTACTTCATTATCTTTGAAGCTACTATGAAGGGAATCGTGTCCTTGATTTGCTTCTCAACTTGGTTGTTATTGGCATATACAAAGGCTACTGATTTACGGACATTGATTTTATTCCCTGAGACATTACTGTATTTCCTGATCACTTCCAGGAGTGGAGTTGGATTTTATTTAATCTATATATGCTGAATCCTTCTTCTGAGTTCCAGAAATGGTAATCCATTTGTAGTTGTAACTTTTCCCCTCTTCAATTCTATGAATAACTCGGAATGGTTAATGATATTTATGAATTAATATGCTGTGGACATACAACCTATTCTCATTAAGGTTGTAATTGTAAAAGGATATAAGACAAACACACAAATAATTACTAATCTAGCTAGAAGTGATATATATGAGGCATAAGAAGGCTTAGGTCAAATGTTATACATTTATAAAAGCTCTATTTACTAGTAACATCAATAACACTTTATTAAAAAACTGGTGGCACTCAAATCTAAGCCCTTTAAACCAGAACCTCATATTTTCCGTGCTGAAGAGAGCTAACTACTCTCTTCCAATCTTTTGGTAACTGGTATTGTTGTAGAATAGAAGTAAAATTAATAACTAAGAAAATTTAAAAAACGCAAAAAAAATGGAAGACCAAGTTTTGTCATTATTAGATTTAACTGATAACAAATTACTTTTTAAAACTGATATACTTATTTGTAAATATTCATTATTCTGTACTTGTCTAATCACATGGTAGTAAGCAATTCTTAGACACTCATGTGCTGACCACTTTTTGAGTAGCACTACCTTAAGGGTATGTGGGAAAAGGACATTTGGTCTGTATTTCCCTATTTTACACCTCAATACAAGTGGAAGTTGAAAGAGTTGCAGAAGTGGAAAAGTTGTGCAGAGTTTTTACCTCTCCATATATTTCCTATTTTCATGCCTTCCCTTTTGCTTCCTATCTGGGAATATATAATGATGAGTAAACTAAGGGCACTGGCTCAACACCACATTGGGAGGTGATGTGTGTTTATAATGCAGGTGGCAGCACAGTTGAACTAAGAGAGCACGAGACTGTAGATAAAGAAGTCTGTTTCCGGCCTCTCATGTGCCCTCGCTCTCTGCATGATACCAGGACGTCCGTCTTCTGCTTCAATCCTGTTTCCCACCTTGATAAATCAAAGGTGTAGAGCAGATGTTCTCTAGCATTTCTTGCAACACTGGCTAATTCAATATAGATTCAGCATTAATCCGAAGAGGAAGAAGAATTAAAATAAACATAAATTGATAGAGATTAACAGAAATGCATGGAGAATAGCAAAACAAAACAAAAATTCACAAAAGTCTCTAGCTATACTAAAATATACTAAATGCATATCATGCTCTTATCATTACCAAGGAGGAAAGTTTAAAATGGGATCTAAGATAATTTTTATTTTATAAAAAGCATGTTAAAAGTGAAAAATAAGGTCTTGTATTATGGTACATTAAAAATAAAAAGCTAACTTATTTAATATATATGCTTCAAATATAGCAACAAATATTTAGTGATGAAGATAATTCAACATAGATAGCAATTGTTTTAATAAATATACATTGGAACACTCAGGGAACAAATGAATTATTGTCATTGCCTTCAAGAAATACACTAGCTTTACTACTAGCTTAGGAAGCTTGGGCAAGTTACTTACTCTCCTAAATCTTTAGTTTTGTTTTGTTTTATCTATAATATGAAAATAATAACTAGTTTATACTGTTACAAAAGTTGTTATGAAGAGTGAGTAAAATATTTATGAAAAGCACTTGGCCCGGTTCTTGGCATATGCTCAATACTCAAAGTTCCCCCTTGCTCGTGGCACTTAGGGTTTATTTAAGAAAATAAGATATGCCCATTAAAAATCCATTAATAATGCTTGATTTAAATTTAAATTCCTAGCAACAATAGAACTTATGTCCCCAATTGTTAAATATCATTGCCAAATGGTGATTATTCTAGCTGAGAAAATTTGGGAAAATGGATTTTATTGAGTGCTTATGATATGCTAGCACTATTTTATATACTTTATGAGAATTAACTCATTTCATTCTTATGGAAAAACATAACACTGTGAAGTCAATGCTGTTATCTTTTCCAGATTATGAAATTGCAGCACAGAGTGTTAATTTACCCAATAAGCAATGGCTAATAATATATAGAACTGTACTAGAATCCAGGTTTATACATTTAAACACCACTAAGGAGAACTGGTTAGGCTACATATTTAAAAGGCAAGGGTTTGTGAAGAAGATTAGCTTTAGACAGATATATAATAAGTATTCTCTTCCAATTGATAGAATAAACCATGTAAATTGGGGCCAAGATCATTCAAGAAAAGTTTACTTTCCATGAGAAACACCTAAGTGCCTCTATGCACAGGCTGCTGTGTTAGTTGGTGCTGGGGTAGACTTTGAAAGCTCTGTATAGGGGATGTGTATGGAGTTGTGATGTTTTATTGTAACACAAATAGAAAGTGACAAACTGAAAGTTCAGCTGGTGTTATTTGAGAATTCAGAAAAAGGAGACAGAACGTCCAGAGGCAAGAATGGAAGTGTGTAAATGGAGTCGATGGCCTCTGAGGAAGTGTTTAAAATTATGCTAATTGAGATTAGGAAGTCAGAAAATAGTATAAAAATGAGGCCAGTATTTATGAAAAAAAAATTGACATGACAAGGAATAAAATTGTTAAAGTAAAGCGCTCATGTGGGAAGTAGGAAATCGTGGGAAATAAGTTGGAGGATAGATTAGGACTGCTCTTGTGAAGACTTTTAATAGCAGGCTAAAGGACTTTATTTTGTATAATGAGTCCTTGTGCATTGTGATCAAATGTCATGGGAACAGTTCCATGGATACTGGTTGTAAATATGGGCTCCAGAGTGGGCCTCTCTTGGTTTGAATGCTAGCTCTACCTCTTATTGGGAAAGTGAAGTCAAGAGACAGAAGACTTGGGAACACAACGGCCATTGCTTGATATATTGGGGACACAACTATTCCATACTTGATAAATTTCCCGAGCGCCTTCTCTGTGACTGCCACTGTGCTAGGTGTGAGCGACACCCAGATGCACAGGCTGTGCCCTTACAGGGCTCACAGGTCCTAGGAAAGGCAGGAGAGGTACACGGAGTGAAGGATTTCAGTGCAGATATCAGCCCTGCTGGTTCCAATTGAGTCACTACGCAGACAGGAGACAGGGTCCATTACGTCTGCCTGAAGATGAGAAGGAAGATTCTATAGCGGTGTGTTTGCATCAGGGGGGCTTGACCAGAAAGAGATAGATGAACTCCTCTCTTGATTTCCATCAGAATTTTACCTTAGGCCTGTTCCAGACCGAGAGAATTGCCAGCACCACCCTAAAAGAACTTCTATCTCTTGCGATACCATCCCGAGCCCTGCCCAAACTCCATCAGCTACCCTCTTTTTCCCATCACTTTGCCTAGTAAAGGCAATGCTGGAGCTTTGATTGAAACTATATGATAATTAAGTGCTGCCATGTCAAGCATCGCTTACTACACTAAATGCTGTCCCGGGAAGTGAGATGGAGCAAGGTGTAAATAAAATGAGGCCAACAGAGTAAGCTCACTGTGGTCATTTTGCTTTCCTTCCATGCCTCCCCTTTTTTTTCTCTTTAAATAGAAAGATTTATGAATATACTGTTACTGTTGTTGTTCTTTCCTAATTTATGAAGCCCTTGGTCACTCGTAATAGTTTTATTTACATTTCATTAAAATTATGGTAGGCTTAAAAGTATGGGAAAGTGTACCAAAGGTCACTGCACAGATGACTTAAGTGCAAGAGAGAAAGGGTACCTTAACAATGGAGAGGCGTCCGTTAGAAGCCTTCTAAATCCAAGTGATGAAATTTACCATCCCAGGACTGGGGAAAACTGACATGTGCCAGCTGGTAGGATGTACACAGCTTCACCTACATACTAGTCTTGCTAAAATGTTTAACCTCCAGGCCGGGTGCAGTGGCTCCCAGCATTTTGGGAGGCCAAGGTGGGTACATTGTCTGATCTCAGGAGTTCAAGACCAGCGTGAGCAAGAGCAAGACCCTGGCTCTAAAAATAGCTAGGCAGTGTGGCAGCTGCCTATAGTCCCAGCTACTCGGGAGGCTGAGACAAGAGGATTGCTAGAGCTCAAAATTTAGAGGTGCTGTGAGCTGTGACACCACAGCACTCTACCCAGGGCACAGAGTGAGACTCTGTCTCAAAAAAATAAATAAAAGAAAAGAAATTAAATTCAACCTCTATCCAACCATGAGTAAATAAAAAAATCCAGATGATGAGACATTCTTCAAGGCAATGAGTTCTTTAATATTGTCAATATTAGAAACCACTTTACTGGATTTAAAGAGATTAAAGAGATAGGTCATTCAAAAGCAAGTCAAGAGTGTTGATTGAATTCTGGATCCAAAATAAATAGCTATAAAGGATTTGGGAAAGTTAGAGAAATTTTAATATAAACCATATATTAAATAATACATTAATGTTAATTTCCTCAGTATTTTAATGGCATTGTGGTATGTAGAAAAAAATCTTTGTTTTTAGAAAAGCAACATTTTGAACAGTAGGTAAAGTGTGATGTCTATGACTTATTTTGAAATAGTGATAGATGATTGATAGATAGATAGATGATAAATTGTTAGATATATAGATAGATTAATGATAGGCAGATACATGTTATACAGAGGGCAACATTGCCTCATGTTAAAGAAACTAGAGATACTATAACTATAAGACACCCATTCTCTCTTTAAAACATACTAAAGCCTGTCACAGATGAATTATCTTAATTGTCCTTCCTTGGTGGGAGGAGAGTGATATTCCTCCTCTACTAACCTTGACTGTCAGTGACTATGGTGGGCTGTTGAATTTCCCATTATCGTATATGTATTTTCTTATTTTTTACCTGATGCATGTGCTTGCTATTGCTGGTGAGATGAGGACCATTGTGGCAATAATGACAAAGCTGGTATTTACCTAAAGCTCTGCAAGTTTAAAAAGCTCAGTCACAACTACAGCATGACAGATAGACCTGGGGGGGAAATAGGGATTTAGACAGGCTTGATGACTTATTCAAGGTCAGCTAATACACATAATTTCAGGATTTGGACTTCACTCTTCAGACCTCATGTCCATTCAGATTCTTTGCCACTATTGAAAAGTACACTGAAAGTCTAACAATTAAATTCATAAACTCATCCTAGAAAAAGTGCTACATACCTCATTGCTGAGTATCACGGCAGTCACCTTTAAGGTACTCCCTTGGGAAGCTATGCGCCAGCACCAGTACCTAGATCACCCTTCATAGAAATTTTGGAACTCTTTTTTCTGAAATGGCTATCAAAGTTATCATCCTATTACCTTTGATGTCCTAAATGTCATCAAAGTATCTTTCTTTCAATATTTCTTTTATCTTTGGGTAAAGAAGAAAGTCACTGAGGGCCAGGTCAGGTGAATAAAGAGGTTATTCCAATACAATTATTTTTTTTACTAGCTGACAACTCCCTCACAGACAGTACTGTATGAGCCGGTGCATTGTCATGATGCAAGAGCCATAAGTTGTTGGCCAAGATTTTCAGTTAACATTTTCCTAACTGTTTCTCTACTGATGTTTACCTGGTCTGCTATGCTTCTTATAGTCAGCCAATGACTGTGATGCATAATTCGATGAATTTCTGCAATGTTTTTGTCAGTTACTGGTGGCCCTGATTTCTCTTCATTGGTGACACTTTCTCTCCCCTAAGAATAATGTTTAATCTATGTGTACTCTGCCGTTTTCTTATGGCATCATCCCCATAAACTAACATGCCCCTGATTTCACATCCGCTTATGCCAAGTTCAATAAGATGTGTACAGATATTTGTTCATTGCGCTAACTCAAGCTCCAACATTCTCGCGGTGGCACACAAAAACATGCAATAACAGTTATTTTTTATTTTTTTTATTTTTGTAAGACAGAATTTATTCACAGAAAAGAATACAGAAAACATTAAGACATCTGTTAGAGGGAGAAAATTCTAGTGGGGAGAGAGAAGCTCTCTCCATTTCTCTCCCAGTCTTTCCCCATCTCCTCCTTTAGGCCTTTAGTCTCAGGGTATATATAGGTGTATGGGTTCCTCGGCCAGGAAACAAATGAATACAGTCCCTTCCACCAGGGGCAAGGTGAATGAATGTATCAATGAATGGATACAGTCCTTTCATGGGATTGAGGCCTAGGAAATTCACAAGAAATTGACTTAGGCATAGGAGATGGGGGTTCCACATTTAGTCTTAAGTGTGAAGTGAAGGAGACACCAAGGCACAGGTGTCTGCTCGGCAGTTGTCCAGCCTTTTTGGCAATTGGAGTCTCTAGTGGAGGTTGGAGGTCCCCCTCCTTGCCTGTCATCCAGCCCGCTGGTTGCAATAACAGTTATAAACGCCACAGCAAGATGCCACCACACGTCAACATGAACACAACTGTTAGACACTGATATCCCAAAGTTATGAAACCTTAATCAAG
>CAUYON010016468.1:0-18319 GCA_963573935.1 Arctocebus calabarensis | reverse complement strand
TGGCCATTTTAAATCCTTTTGTTGCTGTGTGAGTTGGACTTTGATAAAAAGTTCCTGGATGAGTTTACTTTTGTGTTGGAGGATTACACTGGTCATTATGGAGAATAGGTCTGAGAATATCCTGGAGAGCTGGTTTAGTTATGAAAGGTCTTTATTGGTGGGGGATGCTGCTAACTAAGGAGGAGAGAAAAGAGAGAGAGAGAAAGGGAGAGAAAGGGTGGGGGACAGGGGAAGAGAAGAGAGAGAAAGAGGGTGGGGGACAGAGTAGAGAGGAAAGAGAAAAAGACCGTCTCTGACTTCTGAGGTCTTGACTTGACTGTTGGTTGCTGGGACTCTACTTCCCAGCTGACCCTTCACCTGCTCCTTTGTATGTTCTGTCCTGTAGGCCACCAGTGCTTCCTAACTTGAGTATTCCTTAGACTGATCACCACCACCAGACTCTATTTCTCCCATTTCCTTATGCATATTCCTGAAACTATCTCATCCATGAAGTCCCCACACAGAATAAATGAGGGCACCAAACTCTGTTTACAACATTCTAGTTTAATGTTACAGGAACATCTCTCCTCTTAGAGCAAGTAGATTATGGTTTAAAATAAACCCCAGGGAACAGATGAACTCCTAGGAAGAAGCCCAGATTTTCCTTTGGTGCCAATGTCTAACTGAGGCATCAGGAGGGAAGTATTAAGAATTTTAAGTCATTTACTCCAGTACATTTGTCTATGTAGAATTTTTTAATGTGATTTTGGGACATGAGCATAATTCTGGAGGGAAATAGAAAATGTTTTACAACTTTTTAAAACAGCTAGTAGAATTTAGACTTGTGCTTTTAAAATCGGGAATCATGAACGATATTCCATAAAGGCTCTAGTTGCTGGCTTCCTTCCTTTTCTTAGGCTGGTTTCCCTGGAATTAGAGACACTAATGGCTTCTTGATGTCAAAGATGTTAGCAGAACCATGAAAAGTTTGGAGGAAAAATATCAAGAATGGCTGATAATAGCCAAAATATAGCCAAATTCATTGATGCTAGCCAAATTAATACTTCTTTGTGACAGGCACTTACTAGCTACCCTCAACCCCAAATATATGTCCTTGACATAGTTCACGATGGCTATTCAGAAGGGCTGAAAATATAAGAATAGCTTAAAAGCTGTCTTTTGGGGTGGGGGAGATTTGCATGCATAGAGAAAATCTGCACTGATGCAGCCAGGCTTTCTCTGAGGGTTTTATTTTGTCTAATCTAGGAAAGATTAACTGAAAATTTGACACCTTTAAAAGTTTGAAAGCAACATTCACCATTGTTCTTTCCGAGGGTGCTACCTTTGAGGAGGTTTCATCTATATATCAAGGCCACCTTTGCTCCCTGGGACCCTCTTCTTCCTGTCCCATAACCTGTTTTGTCACAATCCCATCCTTCTGTAACCTCAAAATGGTATAGCTACTTCTTTACCCCATTGGAGAGTGAGGTAATCACTCTGCATCTCTCCTCCATGCACGTTAATAAATCTGTGAATCTTCTCTCCTATGAATCTGCCTGAACTTCGGATGGTAAAGGGAAAGTTTCCTGTTGGCCACTATCATTACCTCATTTAGTTGTCCCAACAACCACATGAGGTGGCTGTCATCATCTCCACTGGGTAGATGAGTCTCAGCTAAGTTACATAGTCCATTGGTATGGAGAGAAGATACATACTCAGTATGTTCTGATTTTGTGGACAATGGGAAATTTTAAAACCCGAGTCAGCGTCAGTGTGAGGACTCCTGTTGTAAGGACAGTACGTGTTTGTAGTGGCAGTGGGGGCTAGTGGGAATCTTTTGTGCTTCTTTCCCCCAGATGAGAATTTCCTCCTGATGTCCAGCCTATCCAATCCTCAGGGCACAGAAGACGGGGCTGCAGAGCCCAGTGCCTCCATCTGCCCTCCTGGGCTTCCAAGTACCACAGACAGTTCTCTAAATCTGCCCTCCCCCCACTCCAGTACTGTCCGTTTAGTGCTCCAGCCAAATCTTAGCTACTTATTCCTTCCCTCGGTCCTTTAGTGTAGGGCAGAAGATGCCATGCAGTCTCTCTTCAGCCATCTTGATGACATCACATCTCAGAACAGCTTTTTAAAAATATGTATTCTCCCTTTGGCAACTTTATAACATAATCATCGTTTCATGTATACCCTTTGGAATAAAGGAATTTGAGGAGCGGGATACATCCCTGAATGACCAAGGGATGCTCTGAGAAACTAAGGTCTTTGAATTACTGGTTAATATCTGTCTGAAATCTTGGCATTTCAGGAGCCAAAAACAACTCCAAAAAGGATGCAGAGTACCACCTAGCTGAAATGGTGCAATTTCTCCTCTTCGTCTTCTCTTAATGAATTTCACGGTGAACTTCAAAGGGACCATGCAATAGTGGAAAAAAAATAGGACACTTCAAGTGCATTCTAGTTTTGTTTCCTGAACTCACTATCTCTTAAAATTAGAAGGAATCCAGGTGTTAGCCTGGGGAGAGGTGAGAGTGGAGGTCATGCAGTTAAGGGCACCAAAGTGTACATACTGCATGATATAATTGCCAGGAGCACATGAGAACTATGGCCATTAAAATACCCAGGGCCTGAACAAATACCAACAGGAGAAAACAGTCACGTACCTGCAAACATAGGAGGGCTATAAATCGATGGATAAAGAAGAGGTTAGATTCTTTTTTCATAAATAATAGAAGATGCTGTGAGTAAAAGTCACCAAAGATGAGCTGCGTTCATAGTATGACCTAAATATTTTCAAGTTTAAATTCTGAATAATGCTCATGGTAATTAAGACCCTGTTAAAAAAATAACAAACAGGTACTTTTTGTGATATTTTCGGGGTTTGTGTTATACCTTCCAGTCAAGTTTGCTTGTTTCACGTCTCTGGTTATACTGTTATATATCGAAGATTTAAGTTTATCATCCAGAGCCCAAGGCATTATTAGCTCCTAAGCATTAAATGGGAATTCAATTATGTTCTCTCCATTCTCTTTACCAAAGCAGAAAATTGGAATGCTTAATCTTAGAAGAGTATTTTCTTATTTGTGGGTAGGGATGGGGCAGAGAGATGCCTTTTTCTAGGAAAACATATCTCACTCTTCTAGGGAATGTATGAAAATACATATTTAATATTATAAACAATTAGGATTGAAATACCACAAAAGTCATTATTTTTATAATGTAAACTACATCAAAAAGGCTAAAGGAAACTTTGCCTCTCAGTGATTCCATTGTGAAGATGACGACCAGGGCTCTGGACACATGCGAAGGAGCAGAAGCTCTGGGGAAGGGAGGGATTTTTGATGTTCACTAAGAGAAGGAGTTGGTTAGAAACATTGGGAAGCATGATCCGAACAAGGACATCTGCAGCAGGCCTCATATCAATGATATGTTTACTCTCTACTTAACTAGAAAATTCAATTTAATAAAAACTTCCTGAGCATTTTGATTCACAGAAGATCCACTGTTACCCATTTGGGTTTTTTCTTTTTTTTTTGCATCAACTTTTTTTTGAGTTCTTATAGTGACCTGTGTGAAGCCAGAGATATTCTCTATGGCACTACAGAATTCTTCTAATGCTGGGGGCAGTTTGCTGGTGTAGAAGGAAGAGGAATTATTGAGAGCAGATGGCCCTTTTGATTTGATTCTTAGCAAAATGGGGTAATAGAGTGGTCACTAATGCATGGAATCTGTTACATCCATTCTCTTGCATTGCTTGGAGGAAGTGCACAAGTAAGAAACGTCTTTTTCTTTGTTTTTTTCATTTCTCACTAAGCTTGTTAGGAGAATAAATGACATTAGGAATTCTGTGTAAGTGTTAAATTTGTTCCTGCTTTTGAATCTAGCACTGTTTAATGTTACAAAAGCATCAAGGGAGTTTGAGAAAAAAGAAGAAAAGGATGTAAGCCATGTAATTATCAGATGGTTTGAAGAGTAGAGGTTTCAACCATTTTTTTTAAACCCCAAGATCTTCTGCCAAAATTAAAATATGGAATCCTTAATATAGGGTTATCATTTGAGAATTTTTATCCAATTTTTAGCCAAGTTCACAGGGAAAACATTGGCTTTGAGAATCATATTTTTCTTTCCCTTTTACCTTTTTAATTTTAAGAGTGTGCTTTTAACGGCAATACTTTCTGAATGTCCTTTCAGTGATTATATCTGTTATAATTGGCAGAAATGTGTACTCTGAGCTGCATGTCGACCACAGGGTAATCCTATCACACCCAGTAGGGACACTATGCTTAGGGGACTATGCTGCTCTCATTTCTTGGTTTTTCAACTTACAAAGGATTTGGAAAAATGCAGAAGAGGCCACAAATACCAATAAAGAAGTTAAGGGAGCTGAATTCAAATGCTGAGGCCGAAAATTATATTACTTTCAGGAGAGAATAAGCAGCTCTAGCTGCCACATGAGGGCTCTTCTAGACCAAGAATCATTGCTGGTATTCTGAAGGATGCCAATAGCTCTTTCATGAAAATGGTCACTTCCATGAATAAAGTTAGTGCAAACCATCCTGGCATAGAAATGGCTTCCGGGAATATTCCTAACAGTTGCTGTGTCCAGCCTTGTGACATAAAGATGCAGGGTTAAATGTCATATCCCAGTATGAATATGTCCTATTGGCCCAGGAATTATGTGGACAGGGGTTACTGAAAG
The DNA here is from genome assembly GCA_963573935.1 of Arctocebus calabarensis. Classification (NCBI taxonomy): domain Eukaryota; kingdom Metazoa; phylum Chordata; class Mammalia; order Primates; family Lorisidae; genus Arctocebus; species Arctocebus calabarensis. Next base: position 13,644 of record CAUYON010016468.1, on the reverse strand, counting down.
GAGCTGAAAGCTGGTTGTGGAATGTTCTCCTAATTATCAGACATGTAATATTGTAAATAGAGGGGTCATTTCTCCTTGATGTCTGTACAAAACCATTGTGATATAAGACACTATTTAATTAATCATTCTAGAAATTAATTATTTTTTTTTAAACAAAGAATGGGCCGAGTGCGGTGTCTCATGCCCATAATTCTAGCACTCTGGGAGGCCGAGGCAGGAGGATTTCTTGACCAGCAAGAGCAAAACCCCATCTCTATTAAAAATAGAAAAATTAGCTGGGCATTGTTGTGAGCGCCTATATTTCCAGCTACTCAGGACGCTGAGGTAGGAGGATTACTTGAACCCAGCTGTTTGAGGTTGCTGTGAGCTAGTGTGATGCCACAGCACTCTAGCCTGAGGAACAGAGTGTGGCTGTCTCAAAAAATAAATAAATAAATAAATAAAAAGGAATGATACTCTGAAATTGTCATATGAGGAAGTAATCAAAGAATAAGAAGCAAAATAAAAGTATGAAGAAGGTATTTTAAAAGTGGATCAGAAAGTCACTTAGTAAACATGTTATTTTTCTGAATTTGATAATTTTTGTGATATTTTTCAAGTTTAAAAAATTTTCAATTTATTATGATTTTTTCTTTATTTTAAATCCATATTGAATTTGGTACCTAATTTCTGTTTCTATTTAAAAATATTTTTTCAAAATATACCTCTCCCACCCTTCCCAAATCTCATAAGCTTTAGGTCTCCTCCAACTTGCATTTGTGAGTGAATATGCTCTCCTAGTTTATAATGACAAATTCCAGACTTGCTGTTTTTCTAGATGTACTTCAAAGATCTGAATCACACCCTGAGCAGGGCATTTCTCAAATGTGTCTGGGGGCAGTTAATCTGTTTTGTCAGCCTCCTCAATGTTCTCACGATTATTAGGACGTCTGGAGTGGATTTGGGCTCTGACAGGGCTTGTGATTAAGTAGCTCATCCAATATTTGATTCTCAGCACTGCCGAAAAGGATTAATTCAACATAATTTATCAAGATGGAAATAAATCATGTTAATTCAAACAAGCCTAAATAGGAGTAAATCTTAGAGACAGTCACCGTGAATAAAATAAAATGGAAAAGGAGGTAAGGACATCCATCCCTTAATAAAAGGAGCAATCTTGTTTGCATTGGTTACTGATGTGTTTCACCTGAGTCTCATCTGAACTATCATTTGACATATATTTAACTACAACCACAAAATAATAGAGTACACAGTTCATCATTCAGCTGCTGTTTGCCCTCAGAACATAATGAAGCCATAGTACTTTGGTTTCCTGTGAGTGATTTCTCTTGAGGGGTTGGTGAGAACTCAGATTCTTTCAGTACAGATATCCATCTTAATTGAATGTACATAATGACAAAACACAGACAACAGAACAAAAGGGAAAGGCAGCTAAATAGCTCTGCTTGGGTGACTTATAACTCAACACTTTCTGGAGCAGAAAAGCCAATAAAACAACAATGGTGTTATTGTCAAGGAATCCTGGGGTGGTGGGGGGTGCCCTTCTTCTACAAATGACAGGCTCTGGAGCTCGGAACCTCAGGTTAGAATTCTGAGTTCTCCCATGCTGTGTATCCCTCAAGAACCTGAAGCATGGCTGAGCCCCCCATCCTCTGTACATAATCTTAGGACTGCTGCTGCCTCTTAAAGCCCCCACCTAGCTTTCTCCACATCTCTTTCTACTGAACAACCCACCCTTATTTCTTTTAACTATTTTTATTTTCATTTTCTTGCTTGTGTTGTATCACTTGTTACAGTGCCTGCCGCTGGGTAGGTACTCAAACATTTGTTGAATTCATGATCCTGTTAATTTACATTAATTAAATTTGTTATTAATGATAAAGAAAATGATATAATGATGAGCAAAAACAGTAGCTGCCACATATTTCATGCCAAAAGCTTTTCACATATTGTCTCTTTGCATCTTCACAGAAAGAGGAATTATAATCTTTCTATTTAACAGTTCAGAATAATGAGACTGAAAGAAATTAAGATAAAGACCTTATATAGATAAGATCTTGTTTGGTAGGGAATGAGCATCTTTAGTTTTGCTTATTTCTATATTCATTCTCTGTAGAATAAAATTATGTTTATGTACCATGTAAGTAACTATATTTAATACAACATTCATATGTGTGTGTATGAATCTGTTTCTCTTAGCATAATACGACTTCAGTGAGGTCAGGGACAGCTTCTATTTCATGTTTATATTTCCAAATCTTTGCACAAACCTGTTAGTATAGTCAATTCATTAATGGATCTTTGTTTACTTACCGAAAAGCCTTTCCAGGCATTTTCTCTGATGCTCAAGACTAGAAGAATGTGCAGGTGCTTTGATTTCGGGCAGATCAGTTCAATCCTATTTAAAGTACTTAATGTCAGGCATTTAATGTCCAATACGGTGTGAAAAGTCATCAGATTAAAAATGGTGAGAGACTCTTATCTCTAATACAGTAATAGGCATAATTTAACTTTGTAATTGGAAAGAAATGGACTCATTAAATGGTTTATAGCTTTGAAATCTTCTGTCTATCCATGTACTCAACGGTTAGGTTCTTAAAAAGTATCTTTATCTCAGTGTAAGTTTCCCTGAAAAAAGGAACCCAAGTTAAAAGCTAGAAGGCATGTGATTTATTTGAGAATATGATCCTGGGAGCAGAAATGAGGGAGGAAGAGAATGAAAGGGGAAGAAAGCCAGCCAGGACAATGGTCACTGTTATGGGTGACTGGTTGCTTAATCCTCTGCAGAGAAATATGTCCATAACCATCCATCCGAGAGAAGAAAGGAGAAACATTCATCCATCAGCCCCTCTCCCTATTCATCCACGTCGTTCCCATATGGTGGTAAATCTCCTGCTCTTCTGGATTACAAACATGTGAGTGAGCTGGGGGCGGGGGAAGGGACTCCAGGTGATTAAAGCCTGTAAAGCCTGCTTGTTGCTGTAGTGGCTGGAATGAGAGATGAAGGCAAAAGGGCTTTCAGTGGTGTTCAAGAAGCATCAGATACACTTGGGTAGTTAAAAATGCTTTTATCAAGGTAGATGTATGCTTAAGAAATAAAGAAAAACCAGGATATGTTGAGCAGTATAAAAGCATTCTTTTTTATCATTGCATTAACATGAAGAGCAAATTACCACCAGCTTATGGTGAAGAAGTAAACATAAAATGTTAGGAAACAAAAAACCTTCTAATAATGCTTTGTCTATTCAAAGACAACAGCACAAGCTTAGTAGCTACACTAGTCTCATATCTTCTACATGAAAATAATTTTTTATGTGATGTTTTTGCCATAACCAATGATGTCTTGAGCATGTTTTTGTTAACACTGGTGTGTATTGTCTATTCTTGTTTCACTAGGGTGAACGATTCCCCTGGTGTAGGCAGCATCTTTACTTTTATTTCATTAAAGTGAAATTTTGTAGGTACCTTTATTTCTGCAACATTAACTAATGTTTTCAGCCTAATATTTTAACTTAAGAACTAGCATTTTAAACTTGTACATTATAATAAACATCTGGCACACACGTGAGTTCGTAGAGCACTATCTCTGTACATCTGCACAGTGCAGTGATGTGAACATTGGGGATGCTTTGGGTAGTGAGAATATTCCCTGGCATCGTGTTATGAGTTTGTTAAATTGTTTTTATTTCATGATTTAGCAGACTTCTTAAGCTGCACTGCTTTCTAATGTAGGCTAGTGATTGAAATAATCTGTCCAGAGCCTTGACTACTATAAGCAAGATTTCTAGACTGTCATTTTGGGTAGAAATCCTGAATTAACATTGTAAGATCTTACTTAAACATGGGCCCCTGCAGGACTGGATAGTTCCTACCAGAAAATGATTAAGACTGTGAAGTTATCACAGAGGGAATGTGGAAATAAAAACAAAGATAAAATAATAAGAAAACCCAAGAATTTCACATGTGAATGATGGAGAGAAAGGGAAATGTGCGTTCTCAAATCATAAAACACACTGAGTACTAAGTAAAATCAACAAAAATACATCAATTTCAAGTCAAAGTAATAAAAATTAAAAATGTCAAGGATAAAGAACCGATATTAAAAACTATCAAAAAATAAAAGCTATCAACTAAGAAGGAAAGATTTTCATCTAAGAAATAGCTATCAGACAAAAGGTAAGATTTTAGAGAAGGAAAAATGGATTTGAAAAGTAAATAGAGAAATACAACAAAAGTGCTGAGAAAATTTAATTTTTAGTCTATAATTTTATATCTAGTTAAGTTATCATTATAGAGGGAGTGAAAGTGCAGACATTTTTTGGCATACAAAGACCAAACCCACCACCTCTCACTTGAAGAACTATTAGAGGATAAATTATAAATCTTACCAAAGAGAAGGAATAGAATAATGTGATGAACACAGAGATTGATAAAATTTAATAACTAACCATAAAAATGTTGCCTACTTAGGGCGGTGCCTGTGGCTCAGTGGGTAGGGCACTGGCCCCATATACCGAGGGTGGCAGGTTCAAACCTGGTCCTGGCCAAAAGTACAACAAAAAAATAGCCAGGTGTTGTGGTGGGTGCCTGTGGTCCCAGCTACTCCGGAGGCTGAGGCAAGAGAATTGCATAAGCCCAGGAGTTGGAGGTTGCTGTGATCTGGGTGACATCACAGCACTCTACTGGGGGTGATAAAGTGAGGCTCTGTCTCTATAAAAAAAAAAAAAAAAGAAAAAAGTTATCTACTTAAACTTTTTTTTACTTTAAAAGATAATTATAAAACTCTAAACCAGGGGTCCTCAAACTACGGCCTGTGGGCCACATAAGGTGATGTGAATTATATTTGTTCCCATTTTGTTTTTTACTTCAAAATAAGACATGTGAAGTGTGCATAGGAATTTGTTTATAGTTTTTTTTTTTTTAAACTATAGTCTGGCCCACCAACGGTCTGAGGGATAGTGAATTGGCCTCCTGTTTAAAAAGTTTGAGGACGCCTGCTCTAAACCAACATAGACTAGGAGTGTTCAGGCAACATTTGGGAGGAAGAGAGAAATATAGAATATTACACTTGGTAAGAAAAGCTACAAGTAAGTAATGTATGTTAAAACTGAAGGACAATACTGATGAAGATGAAAGAGATTTTAGTTAACCAAACTCTAGAATATAACTACTATACCTTATAATTATGGGTTTTACTTAATGACCCTAATTAATTTGACCATATAATTTATCATCCAACTTATTGAGAGTGAAAGATGGTATAGTGAATAACAAAGCTAGGAAATAGGCAGGAACTTGGAATGTCTCAGCCATCTTGAAACATATAGTCGTGTCAACTATAATGAATACAATTATTTTTCCTCCATAAAATCAAAATGTTTCTTGGGCCATCTTGCAACATGAAAACTGCTGCTTTTCTCTCTGCCCCAAACTTTCTATAATCCTTCTTCTATTTCTGAATTTGCAGAAGTTTCACAGCTCAATTATTTTTCTAGATCCTTTGCAATGGTAGCAAAATCTCACTTTCACATCTATGATTGCCTAGAATCTTTATTCTTTTTCGAGCTTAGTAAATTAGATCCAGATGACCTATCCGAGTTCATGCAGTCAGTGAAAAAAGGAAATTAGATTGTAACAATGGCCCCTCTTTTCCTATTACTGCGATGGTTTTCAAGTATTTTCTAGTCTACCACCTTATCTATATGGATGAAAATGTGCTACTGTCATGCACATAAATCAATCATGACTTCACACCTCTTGTGTCCCTCACTTCACTAGCCCCACTGTATCTAATGAAAACAACAACAACAAAGAGAATTGAACTGGTGACTGACAAACCAAGGAATTTCCTGCTTTGAGTCTCCACTTGTCTAGACATCTCTAGGTAGATTGAGAATGGGGACCAAAGACCAGAATCCTGTGGTCATTACATAGCCCATTCTTCACTCAGAAGTTGACCTCTTTATATATGACCTCGACTTATTTTCTGTTTCTGAACCTCAGTTCTGTTTCATGTAGTATAAATAAATTCAAATGGGACTGAAATCTTAAGCTATTATCTGTATTAGTCATAGGATGCTTGGAATCATTTTATACGTGGCTGGTAGTGATTCCTTATTTTGAACTATTGGATAAATATCTAAGCACCTTGATTGAAAATAGGACTTGCAATTGCATACTAGTTGCTCAGGTAACTTTTCTTCCTTTTAGGGTGAACCAAATTTTAACAATAAAATTCATTTCCAGGTAATGACTTTGAGCCCTGTGGATTTCACAGACTGTCTTCTTACTGCTACATAAACTGGGGTGGCCTTTTGTGTTCTCATCTCTTTCTTAAGTGTTCCCAGTTTCTATGGTTTAGAAAGAGGAGAAACATCTCTCTAGATGAATAGAATAAAGCCAAATTTGCTTTTATGTCCCACGGTGTCATCTTTCTAGAGTTTAGTTTGGTATAACCCCCCCAGATTCCTGGGACCTGCAGAGCCTAACTGGGCACATGTCTGTGAGTAATAATGATTGTTTTTTTTTCAGTTCAGGCAAAGGCGTTATTTCACATCTCTTCTGAGAATATACCAGGAATGAAGGAAACTTTTTGTCTTTGTCTCTTTCTCTTTGTCTTTAAGCTCCCATAAGTAGTTGCTGCTGGGGGGATGAAGCAAACCCCATGATGAATAAATGAAAAGCCAATACATTTATTTTAAGGGGCAGCAATAAGGGATGGTTTAGAATAAAGCAAGAATCAGTATGGCATCATCATTTCCTAAGGGTATATACTGGGGACAAATTGTTGCTCTCTTATTATCACATCAGAGGAATAGAGCTCACTCCAGGAAAAAAAAAAAAAAAAAAAAAAAAGCACTGCCTGGAATGCCATGAAGTGGAAACATCCACCCCCTTGTTTTGGTTGCTGTAAGGACAGGACAGGCATCTAGCAGAGTGATCCTTCAGAAATTAAGGTCTGCAATGAAGAATAAGATAGAGTAATTAGTTGTTCTCCATTCTGAGCACAAGGCAAAAGAAAAGAAAGAAAAAGATGCCTGAAAGTATCATTTCCCTTTCTTTGCAAGCAGTAGAGATCATGGAGGGAGGGCCTGGAGAAAACAGGGTGCCCAGGAGGTGCTGCTCCCTCCCAGAAGCTGAGAATCAGACCCACTGGACTGGGCTTTCAATCTAGGACCGAGGACAGAAGGGCCCTCTGGGAATTCAGCCCATCTCCTTGTGACTTTTCAGCTCCAGTTCTACTGTTTGGAATCCAGTAACATCTCTAAAATCTCCAGCCTCAGGCAGCCTTCAAGGGCTCCTCCTTCTGCAGGGGAAGGCCTGTCTGCCTGGGCTAGAGCCTATGATGACGGAAAGAGGTTCTCCTTGGCTCTAAGCTAGGAAGCAGCACCCTATAAGGTGAGTTGTTATGTGCTCCTTATCTGCCAAGCCTGTACTCAATGCTTTGGTATGTTGTCTTATTGCATCCTGATGATAACCCTCTGGGTTAGTAATGTTATACCTACTACATAGGTGAAGAAATTTAGGAGGCTCAGAGATCCAGTGCATACCTTGTTTAAGGTCTACCAGTACCAAGGCGCTGGGTACCACCATCTGCCCTACCACGGGCATAGGTAATAACTACTCTTAATGGTTCAGCCATGTGTCAGCTAACAGGTGGGGGAGGGCTAGTATATTTGGGCCCCACAGCTTCATACTTTGTACTCATCTCTTCTCTGCCTATATGCTTCCTAGATGTATCTCATTCTGCCTCATGATTTGTACCTCTGGTCTGTACTGTTCCTGAGCTTTAGACTCAAATCCCATTTTACAGAGGTGTTGAATAACCCAGCCAAGTGGTTATAGGTGGTTAGAAATGGAATTAGAACTCAAGTTCAGGTTTCTCTGTTACTCAAATCTTTGCTCTTTCTTCTTCACTGTGCTGCCTCCAAGGATTGACATCAAATATTTTTATTGTATACAGGATCTAGCACTATGCCTAAAACCCAATTGATAATTAATTAATAAAGGTTGAATGAAAGAAGGAATGTGTGAAAAATCAGGCTTAAGTCTGAAGAAGTCCTTCATTCAGAAAAAAGGCTACAAGAAGGAGCAACTTTTATATAAAGTTTCCTCTATCAGTGTTTTCCTCTGTCTTATGCTCCAATATTTTATCCATACAGCAGCTGTATTTTATGGGTCTGCATACATACTGAGAAATACTAAGAATAGTGGCTTCTGAGCTTTTTGACCTCAATTCACCACATTTACTAAGTTTCAGTGTCATCTATCTGGTTTGTAGTTAGCCAGCTTCATCTCTGTGGCTGGCCTATGCGGGCAATGTGTCCAGGGTTGTCCAGCCTTTTTCCTTTTCTGTTGCCTATTGGAAGAATAAGAGCTGTCTTGGGCCTTACAATAAATACACAAGCAGTAATGAAAGCTGATAAGCAAAACAAAAGGTCCACGTATACTATTTTTCACAATATCTGACACGTCAGATAAGCAAAACAGTCCTCAAAAAATCGGCATGTGGCCTGTGGACAGCAGGTTGACACTCCAGGACATCTTTCTTCTCAAACCTCTGCCTGTTGTAATCTTTTCCCAATGACTTCAGCCCCCCAGCTCAATGTCCTGCATTATTTGGGAGATTTCTCCCTTACCCCTGACTTCCATGTCAATCACTTGCTAAGTTCTGCTGAGTCTTTCCGAATGACGTGTTCCTGTCACCATTCCATTCCGACTGTCCCTTCTCCCCTTCAAGTTTCATTACCTCTCACCTCTCAATGGCTGGCTATTCCTTGCAGAATAAGAACCAGTTAACCCAGCATTCCAGGCCCTTCTCCTTCTGATCCAAACTCCTTATTTCCTGCAACTCTCTTACACATCCTTTGCTCCAAAGCCTTCCTTTATATAAACTGTATTCCAGAGGCCACAGAAGGGGCACAGATCATTCATCGTTCCTCCTTGCTCACCTCCTCAGAGGCTGCTGTCAGGAGAAGGCGGGGAGTAAGTGAGCCTTTGAACTCCCATCCTTGTTTTAAACAGCAGCTCATTTCTGCTTATTGAATTTCCTCCTGAGATTTTGTTTAAGATTGTATGGATTGATATCGTTTGAGAATCATTGCTCTTCCAGAAAAGCAGAATTCTCTCCTATTTCTAGTCCATGCTCTGAGTCTTCGGATACCTGGGGCTTGTGTTCATGTTCCCACAGTCTCCACATGTGAAGATTTTGGTGTCACTGTCACTACAGAGAAAGCCATCACTGAAAGGTTGGGGTGTTGTGCACAGATAGACGGGGAGTGGTCTGAGGATGGAGCCCTGGAGGGTGTTAACATCAGGCTTACCATTTCCCCTAACTCCCTTTCCAGACGTATTTTTCACATTTTTCATGAAAATACACTTTAGCCAAATCAAGCTTATTTCTCTTCCCCCTTCCTGTCCTTTCCTCTGTCCATCATTGCCTGCTGATGTCGTGGCCTATTTCCTGGAAAGCTTGTCTTTCATCTCTGCATGGCCGAAGTGGCCTCATTCTTCCTGGCTCAGCTTAAATTCCACTCCTGGGGAAAGCCTTCTTGAGCCACAGCTGAATGTTCTCTCTCTCTCTCCATATCTCTTTATTTCTCCCTTTGGCACTGCCCACGTGGAGTTGCCTGTCTAGTTACGTGTGTTAAAGCCTCAGTCCACCCACAATCCTGTGACCTCTGGAAGGTGTGATATGACTTTGAGTTTGTCACAGCCATCTTCAAATTGGCTAATATATATAGCCACATTTGATTAATTTTCTCACATATAGCTGAAAATATTAGAGTGCCTACATGAATTGTGATGCGTAACATGGACCCGATAGCACATTCCAGGCTTTTGAGAACTCCTGAAGCAACTCATTTAATTTCTCTGGTTGTGGGAAGAACCTTTTGCAGTGAGCCCCACAGTCACCGAGAGGCAATAAAATTCCCCCTTCCGCCAGTTGTATTTATAGCACAGCCAGTGCAGAACATTCTTTCTCACTACCGTCTTGAAGGTTTCAAGGAACATGTGGGCATTATTAATAAGGCTCTTCAAGGTTTATGTCAGCTCTTTCTTGAGGACAATGATTCTAGGCATGTAGTTTCTTTCTTTTCATTTTTTTTGGGTAAGATTTAGATCTGATTCTATCCACTAAATTATCTTTGCCAGGCATAGATTTTTCTCACTCTGCAGAAGGTTTAGAAAATTTGTTACATAAATCGTATTTTCCAGTTTAAGGAAGAAACCTGATGGTAATGTTGATGTTCCTGTCATTTTTGCCAGCACCTGTTTGATACCATGTTAGAGCCGTTTGATACACTAAGACGAACACAAGGGCATGGCCGGAAATCATTAGTAAGAATATTATCAGTGGAACATGGATGATATCAATTCCTGAAAATAATGATTGCAATTTAACTCCCCAGACTAAGGGAAAAGTTAACTCAAATAACTAGAAGGATGACTTTTTTGTTTTAGGAAATCTAATTATTAAAAAGATATTAAAGATTCATGGTTGTAATGATTGCTTTCCTTACATAGGGAAGTGATTTAGTTGAGGGAAATCTGTTATTTAAATGGGGTTCTTACCTCTGCATGACTTAGACATCAGTCAGTGGAGAATGAATGCATGTGTACTAAGTGTGAGGCAGTAGGCAAACCTAGATGGTGGAACTTCCTGTGGACAGAAAACCCAGTGGAGACTGAGTTTCTCGTAAATAGACTGTAAATTCATTCATCCCACAGACATTTATCAAGTGTCTCCAAAGTGCTAAGCACTGTCTAAGTTTTAGTTGGCAGGCTTTTGTAAGGGCAGAAATGACTGTGTTCCTTTAGGAGAAGACCTTTTCAAATTCATTCAATAAACATGCATCAATTGTTTACTAGGTACCAAGTGAAAGAGGTGGTCGGGGGAGAGACAACTGGATTCACAGGAATCAGTAGTACTAGGTGCTCTGCTGATTTTTTAAAACACTTTTTGTTTGTTCTCTTCTTAATTTTTTTTTATTAAATCATGTACACAATGCATTTATGGTGTACAATTTGATAATTTTATATATTATTTGAAATGCTTACATCAAACTGGTTACCATAGCCTTCACTTCACTTACTTAATTATTGTGTTAAGATATTTATATTCTACTCTTAATAAATTTGACATGTACCCTTCAATATGCACCATAGGTGAGGTCCCAATGATTACCCTCCCTCCACCTGGCCTCCCCTCTCCCCTTCCCCTTCTCTTCCCACCTTCATTCTAGGCTATAGTTGTGTTTTATCTTTTGTATGAAAGTCTGGGTGATTGGCTCAGCGCCTGTGACTTAACAGGCTAAGGCACCAGTCACATACGCCTGAGCTGGCGGGTTCGAATCCAGCCCGGGCCCGCCAAACAAGAATGACGGCTGCAACCAAAAATGGTCGGGCATTGTGGCGGATGCCTGTAGTCCCAGCTACTTAGGAGCTGGAGGCAAGAGACTTGCTTGAGCCCAGGAATTGGAGGTTGCTGTGAGCTGTGATGCCACAGCACTCTATCCAGGGTGACAACTTGAGGCTTTGTCTCAAAAAAAAAAAAAAAAGAAAAGAAAAGAAAAAGAAAGTTTGGATGATTATATATTGGTTTCTTAATAGTACTGAGTACATTGGATACTTTTTCTTCCATTCTTGAGATGCTTTACTAAGAAGAATTTGTTCCAGCTCCGTCCATGTAAACATAAAAGAGGTAAAATCTCCATCTTTTTCAAGGCTACATAATATTCCATGGTATACATATACCACAGTTTATTAATCCTTTCATGAGTTGATGGGCACTTGGGTTTCTTCCATGATTTGACAATTATGAATTGGGCTACAATAAAAATTATGGTGCAAATATCTTTGTTGTAAAGTGATTTTTTTGGTCATCTGGATATATATACCTAGTAGAGAAATTGCATTCTCTACTAGGCATATAAGTAGAATGGCAGGTCTACTTTTAGTTCCCCAAGTGTTCTCTAAATTTCTTTTCAAAAGGAACGTATTAGTTTGCATTCTCACCAGCAGTGCGGAAATGTTCCCTTTTTTCCACATCCATGCCAACATCTGTAGTTTTGGGATTTTGTTATGTGGTTTACTCTTACTAGAGTTAGATGACATCCCAAAGTGGTTTTGGTTTGCATATTTCTGATGATTAAAGATGATGAGCAGTTTTTCATGTGTCTATAGGCCATGTGCCTATTTTCTTCAGACAAGCTTCTGTTCAAGTTTCTTGCCCACAATGAAATGGGATCACTTCTTCTTTTCTTATTAATTAGTTTGAGTTCTTTATGGATTCTAGTTATCAAATCTTTCTCAGAAACAACCTACAAATATCTTCTCCCATTCTGAGGGCTGTCTGCTTGCGTTACTTACCGTGTTCTTGGCTGTGCAGAGTTTTTTAGTTTGATAAGATGCTAGTAATATATTTTTGGTGTTACTTCAATTGCCCAGGGATCCTCCACATAAAATATTCTCCCAGGTCAATTTCTTCAAATGTTTCCCCTGCACTCTCTCCATGTATCTTTATAGTTTCATGTCTTAAGTTTAAGTCTTTTATTCAATGAGAATCAATTGTTCTTAATGGTGAAAGGTGTGGGTCCAGTTTCAATCTTCTACAAGTCAGCAGCCAATTCATCCAGCACCATTTGTTAAATAGGGAATCTTTCCTCCATAAAATGTTTTTGATAGGCTTATCAAAGATCAAATGATGATAAGTGGCTGAGTTCATCTCTTGGTTCTCTATTCTGTTCCATATATCTAACTCTATTTTTGTCCCAGTACCATGCTGTTTTGATGACTATAAATTTATAGTGGAAACTGAAGTCTGGTAGCATGATTCCTCCTCATTTATTTATTTTTTTTTATTTCTGAGTAATGTCTTGGCTATTTGAGGTTTTTTTCTGATTCCATATAAAACAAAGTACTATTTTTTCCAGATCTTTAAAGAATGACAGTGGTGCTTTAATGGGGATTTCATTAATTTGTATATTGCTTTGGGTAGTATGGACATTTTAACAATGTTGATTCTTCCCAGTCATGAGTATGGTATGTTTTTCTATTTGTTAATATCTTCAGCTATTTCCTTCCTCAGAGTTTCATAGTTCTTTTTATAGAGATCTTTCATGTCCTTTGTTAGGTAAATTCATCTTCTTTGGCACTATTGTAAACAGAATAGAGTCCTTGAATATTTTTCAGCTTGACTATTACTGGTATATATAAAAGCTACTGATTTCTAAGTATTGATTTTGTATCCTGAGACACTGCTGTATTCCTTGATCACTTCTAAGAGTTTTATATTTGAGTGCCTGGGATTTTCCAGGTATAAAATCATATCATCTGCAAAGAGTGAGAGTTTGATTTCCTCTGACCCTATTTGGATACGCTTGATTGCCTTCTCTTGAATGATTGTGATGGCTAAGACTTCCATTACTATGTTGAAAGGCAGTGGAGACAGTGGGCATCCTTTTCTAGTTCCAGATCTGAGTGGAAATGTTTTCAATTTTTTTCATTCAATATGATATTGGCTGTGGGTTTGCTGTAGGTGGCCTCTATCAATTTAAGAAATGACCTGTCTAAGCCTATTTTCTTAAGTGTTCTGATCATGAAGATGTACCTCCACCATGCCCAGTCACTGTTAACTCTGTG
>CAUYON010016463.1:0-20417 GCA_963573935.1 Arctocebus calabarensis | reverse complement strand
TATCATTGAATGGCGAGAGAAAAATGGGCCCTTCATCAACCGAGAACAACTGAAGAAAGTGAAAGGGATGGGTCCAAAATCCTTCCAACAGTGTGCTGGCTTCATCAGAATTAACCAAGATTATATCCGAACATTTTGCAGGTGATTCTTCTAGAATTTTTGGTTCTGTCGTCAGCCTTTCTTGGTATTGTTACCTAGCCTTCTACTGACTGGCATAAATTCTAGGCATCTTTTTTTCAAGGCTTTATTCAGTTAATGCTGATTGTCCTGTGCTAGGCACTGGGAATACAGCAGTGAACAACTCGGCATGTTTCTCATTCTCATGGAGTTATATTTTAATGTGTGAAATAGACAATAAACTAGTAAAATAAGTAGTTGCAGATGGTAACAAGTGCTGAAAAATTAAAACAGCAACACATGACACTGGCTTGGAAAGCAGTACAACTTCTTTAGATCAGTTATGTATTGAAGAGTTATTTGAGCAGACTTTTGAATGAAATAAAGGAGCTAGTCATGCAGGAATAGGAAGGACAGTATTCTAAATGAGCAAGTTCTAAGGCAGGGCCAACTTTGGTATATTCACAAAATGAGGTGATTTGGACCTGTTTCCAAATGATTACATATAGATTCTTTTTTTTCTTTTATTTAATATTTAATTGTGCGAATGGGCCTTAATTTAATCAGTGCCTTATTGATGAACATGCCAGTTGTTTTAAAGCTTTAGATTTTTTCAGCCAATAATTAGATTACTTGAAGATTTATGACTATTACATTTTGTTGATAATTTGTACCTTTATTCAAAATGGAATATTGTTCTCTCATTTAATGGTTTTTACTTTGAAATTTATTTTTTTTTTACCCTGGCAATGTTAGTATATTTGCCTTTTCAGAATATGCTTAGTATTTTTTTTTATTTTTGTTCTTTCTGTGATGTTTAAATTTTGATATGTCTCTTATAAACATATAGTTGGATCTCATAGTTTTGCTAAATTTTATATTAATACATGCATTTATTATATTTATTGATAATGTATGGAATAATATTTCATCTTACTTTCTTCTCCATCATGCTTTCTGATTCTTCTTTTCCTTTTATTAGATCTTTCAATTAACAAGATTTCTCCTTATTTCTCTCAGTTTACCATCTCATCTTTTTCTCTCCTTAGTAATTTCAAAGTTCCATATCTCATATTCTTCTGATGATTATCCTCTAGTTTGTTTTGAATTGACCTCTGGAGTTAATAGGTGTCTCTGTTCTCCCAGAGGAGGCCAGAAACTTTGGACTCCCTGGTCTTCCTTTCTTCAGTTCTGTCTGCCTTCCTTGATGAGGTGACCTGAGATTTTACTTTCAGACTATTCTTTCTATATATATATATTTTTTTTTTTTTTACATTATTCACAAGCAGTTATTTAACTTAATAAGTTTCTATGATTTCTGTGCTTATCCCGTCATTTTTCTTAAGTTCACTGATTTTGCTGAAGTTAATCCTTAATAAATTCTTTTTAAAAAAAGATATGTGAGTTATACGTAAGTTTTTACATGTCTGGAAATGATTTCATTTGCCTTCCTACTTGAATGCTAGTTTGGCTAGGTATGTGATTTTTAGATTCAAAATCATTTTCTCACAGAACTTTTAAGACATTGTTATACTCTGTTCTGACATCTGATGTTTGCCAATGAAAAATCTGATGCTAATCTGATTCCATATCCCTTCAAAGTAGTGTTTTGTTTTTCACTCTTGAAAGCCTTTTGGGATTTTTAAAATTATTTGCTTTCTAAAGTTTCCTCACAATATATCAAATATGAGTCTTTTTCTATCCATTCTATTCTGTCCTCAGTAACTTGTGCTTTTCTTTAGCTCTGAGAAATCTTTTTATTATTATTTCATTGCCTTTCATTTTTCTCTGTTCTCTATTGAATGCCAATTGTACAGACTGAATCAGCTAAGAATGTTTAAGTAACAGAAAACCCTACTAGCAGTGGTTTAAACAAATTGGTGGTAATTTCTATGAAGTGAAAAGTCAGAATCTGGTTGCTGTTTTTGCATGTTTGTATAGTGGAGAAATAAGTACATTATTAATTTAAGGACACTTTTTTGCTGAACTGCCTCTCTTTTTAAAAATTTTTCCACTCTTTTTGTTTTAAATGGCTACAGTAGAGAGCAAACTGAGCCTTCAGACCAAATTCAAGGAGTTGCTGTGACATCTTCAGCAGGTGCTGAGGTCACAAATGAGAAGCAGAGCAAAAAGAAGCGTAAAACTACAGTGGATGTTTTACTGAAGCCAAATCCTTTGGACCAAACTTGTATTCATCCAGAATCATACAACATAGCAATGAGGTAAGTTTGAGGCCCATCTGAGAATTCTCCATACCCAGAGTGAGTTCTTCCTGGCAAATGACCTTTGTTTTGACATAATGAAAAGTGAAAAATAATGACTGTATTTAACATGACATTTTTCAGAAGTTCCACATTGCTGAGTTATGTGGCACATTATTTTATTTCAGTGAGGAATGAAACCATTATTTCTGGAGCAGTGTCGAGCTAATAAACCCTGGTACTAATGGTGAAGTGTGTGTAATGGAAATTGCATGGCACTCTCCGCTGTTTGTTTTGGAAATTAAGAAGACACAATTGACTAACACCTGGCATAAAACCTGTGCTTTTCTAAAGATAAAGCCCTTTTGAGAGTAAACAGCCAATTCATCTTTCCTGATAAATGTTGTCCTGGTTGATTATTATAGAGTTGAAGAAATGATCTACTTTTAGTGAGCACACATTAACAGAATGATATGGGAGAGCTTTTTGAGTATAAGGGAAGTTGAATGTAAGGCATTAAAAGAAAAAACTTTTTAAAGCATATTTATTTAGATTTAAAATTTTTTAATTAGTTCAAAATAGTGACTTGCTACATAACCAAATTTACTGAAGGTTCTTACTGAATTTTATGACATCAAATTATATAAATAGTGAATGTTAACTTTCATTGAACCTAAAATGAGATTTTTAACTTGTCCTGAAATTATTTATATTTGATTTTAGTAAATGTCATTGGTTTGCTTTCTTTTTAAAATGTTTAAAATTAAAAAGACTGTTGCACATTATGGAGAACTTAGGATATAAAAAAAAGAAGTAAAAAAAGTATCAAAACATCGGTTTCTGGTTTTCCTCAAAAATTTTATTTTGAATAAAATTTAACCCTACAGAAAAATTGGGAAAAATTAAAGTGAATTCCTATATATCACATCTAGATTTTATAATTAACATTTTATTATATCTATTTTCCAAATATTTGTCCATAAATCCATCTCTTTTTTTGTTGATGCATTTCAGAGAAGTCGGCAAACATCAGCATACTTTACCCTAAATATTTCAGCACACATATAATTTAACTAAAGTTTGAGAATTCTTTGAGGTTTTTTTTTAACTTTTGAGATTAAATTCACATTAATTAAATTTTAAGTATACATTAGGTGAATTTTGACAGATGTCTACCCATGTGTAACCCAAACCCCTATCAAGATAAAGAATAGTGCTGTCATACAAAAACATTCTCTTATATTTCTTCTACCAATCCCACACCAACCTTCCATAAGTAAATGCTTGTTTTAGTTTTTTTCTACCAAAAATAATTTTGCTGCTTCTATATCTTCCTATTAATGATACCATACAGTGTACTCTTTTGTGTGACACCTCTTTCAATATCATATTCAGAGACTCTCCATCTTGTAACAAGTACCAATAGCTTTCCCCTTTTTATTGCTAAGTAATATTCCACTGTATGAATATACTACAGTTATCTTTTCTTCTGTTAATGGAATCTGAGAGCTATGGGAAAAACAAAACTTTTTTTCATATTCTTTACCTTCAGTACAGCAAAGAACACTGCTGTGACCTCTGGTCATCCAAGTATTTGGTAATGTCTGCCCATCAACTACCAGTTATTCTCTGTAGTTGATTCCCCAGCAGACAGTACCTGAGTGTCCTTTAATCAAATTCATATTCTGACACTTATCAATTGGAGGTAACATCAGTGTTGGATCCATGAAGACGCCAGCTCGTTTCTTTCTCTGGGTACCACTAGCAAGCAGCCCCCAGAATCTGAAAGTACTTTGATTCCACTGGCACAAAAAAGAGGAAAGAAACCAAGCAGCAGTGGCAATTTAATAGAAAAGTTTAATTCTTTTAAGCAAAGTTTAATTCTTTTAAGCAAATTCATTTAAGTTTATAAGCAGACAGAACAAGCTGTGGGTCTCTTCCTGATGAATGGGGAAGGACCCCTTACAAACTTTTCTCTTGTATTTATTCCCAAAGCCTAGCTTTGCTCTGCCTACATCTTATGCTTATGCATTTCTTTCACCTAGGTTTCGATCAAGCTAACCCCACACTATTCTTAACTAACTTCTCCTTTAGAAAGTCTCCAAGATACTAATAAGATATTGATCTAATCATGGGATGCTAACTTCTCTTTAAAAACTTTCTCCTGATCAATCCTTTTGTGGGGGGTCTTAAGAGTTGAACAGGCTCTGAATTTTAAAACTTTCTATCCACAATTTTGATTAGTTCTGCTTTTGTAGTAGCCCTTTCTTCCCACCCTGCCATGTCTAAGCTAAGGAACTGTTTCCTCTGTCTCTGCACTTGCCCCCTTTGTCTCAGCAATTGCCCACTTTTCTTTTACTTATTATCCTATTACCTACCTGTCCCTTCCAGTCAGATCCCACAGGTTGAGGACCCAGTCACAGAAGACTCCTCCCACTCCTGCTCTAACCCTCATTAGATACCAGTTAAAAGCATAGATTATGACCTCTGCTTCTGATATACCTGCTATGAATCAGAGTTCCCAAGACACCCTCCTTGGTTATATTGATTTGACAGCTTATAGAAGTTAAGGAAACACTTTACCTACATTTATTTGTTTATTATTATAAAGGAAGTTACCAAGGATACAGATGAACAGCCAGGTAGAAAAGATGTATCCCTGGGCATGCCACCCTATAAGAACCTCTAAGTTCTTATCAGAACCTAGTCCTTTTGAGTTTTTATTACATAAACATGATTAATTGCATCCTTGACCATTAGTGGTAAACAACAATTCAGTCCCATCTCTTCCCCCATCTAATCACACAGTTGGTTTTTTTTGGATGACCAGCCCCCTCTGAAGCTGTCTAGGGACCCCCAGCTTCCAGTCATCTCACTAGTGTACTGTAGGAGACAACTGAAAAGTAACACCTTGGTAATAAGGGAATGGGGAAAGGATCGATCTCTCGTTTAAAAGCACGAGAGCACGTACATCATTGCTTGGCAGTCTCCACACCTGTGGTGTAAATAGCCATGGGAGAAGTTAGTAGAGGCTCCTACTGAAACTGCTGCACTTTTGAGGTGCTCCGGCACCTCTGACCTACTGAGACAATGGGCTCCCTGGCACTTACGGGGAGCTGTACCCTGAGTAAGCTTGCACAGCGGTCCGCGTCCTGGCAGTTTTATGGGCCAGGGCTGAGGCCAGCGACCTAGCATCTTGGCTTTGACAGTATACAAAAGACACTGGCTACTCTGGAGATCCCAACAGTTTTAAGAGCAATCACATGAACCTCAGCTATTTCAAATTTGGGGATATTCTGAGTAAAACTGCTATGAGCATTCTACTTTTTGTGGCCACTGACATTTATTTTCATTTATCTTGGAAAACTACCTCTGAGAGGAATGGCTAAGTCATAGAGTAGCTGAAAGTTCTTAGAAATTTTGGTTTTACCATTTTACATTTTATATTTCCATCTCGACAGTTCTGGTTACTTTATCACAGCTATGTCATTATTTGATGTTAGTCTTTTTGATTTTAGCGATGTATTGTGTGAGTATAGTATCTCTTTGTGGTTTTAATTTGCATTTCCCAGATAACATCGAACATTTTCTTGTGTTTATTAGCCATTCACGTATCTTTTGTGACATCAGTTCATATCATTTGGTCATTTTCTAATTGAGTTGTTTGTCTTTCTATTATTAGTTTTTGGTGTATTTTATATAATCTGTACATATAAAAATGTCCTTTGTCAAGAATGAGGGAGGGGTGGGGAAAGGAAGAGCAGAGAGAGGGAAGGAGGGAGGGGGGTGGGGTCTTGGTGTGTGCCACACCTTTTGGGGGCAGAGCACAATTGTAAGAGGGACTTTACCCATCAAATGCAACCAGTGTAACATGGTTTCTTGTACCCTCAATGAATCTCCAACAATAAAAAAAAAAAAAAAAAAAGTTGAAAAAAAAAATGTCCTTTGTCACGTATATGTTTCATGAATATTTTTTACCAGGTTGTGCTTACCTCTTTATTTCTTTAAGAACAATTGGTGTCTTGATATTTATTGAGTCTTTTGGTCCATAAACTTGTTATACTTCTTCATTTAAGTCTTCTGTCATTTCTACAAGCAGTGCTTTTTAGTTTTTAGTATACATATCTAATGTATGTTTTATTTTTTTATTTATTTTTATTTTTTTGAGATAGGGCCTCAAGCTGTCACCCTGGGTAAAGTGCTGTGGCATCACAGCTCCCAGCAACCTCCAATTCCTGGGCTCAAGCGAGTCTCCTGCCTCAAAAGTATCTAGCCATGTATGTCTCCATCTTTAATATCACATGATTTGATACTTTCTGGACAGCCCTGTTCATCACTGAGTAACACTGATTTATAATGCTATCAACAGTGTTAACGCCTGAAAAATACTAAAATACTAAATTTCTCCTGCTATACAATTTTGGTCAACTTTCACATGGGCCAGTTTCTGCATGTGAAGGATCATCTTGTTCAAGCCTCACAGCAACACTGTGAGATTGCTGCTATTATTATTCCCACTTCTTTAGTTACACAGGGCTCAGGTACAGGTCTTAAGTAAATTGTCTGAGATAACCCACCTGATTCTACCACCTGGTAGAACCAAGATTTAAACCTGATCTACGTCATCCCAAAGCCTGAGCTCTTAACTAGGTTACAGTTAAAAAACTAGCTTGAGGCCAGATTTGAGTGTAATCACAATGGTCTTTCTCATTGGGGTATTTTACCCTTAAAGACAGTATGTGTTGTCTCCCAGAGAACATAATTGGATTTGTGTTATATGTACTTCTTAAGGGAAAAAAAATGAGTATCTGGAATATGCTGGTTTTAAGTATTATTCTCTATCATCACATGGCTGAAATTAGACTCTGCTTTTTCTCTGAAGAATACCTTATCGCCTCCAGTAAATGAAAATTTGCCTGTTGTATTAAGGGATCTGTAGGAAATGGATTCTTCACTAGAGTGTGCAGAATATTATGCTGTTCTACTGCAGATACGGTGTTTACTGAATATTACATTAAAAAGAATTCCTTTCTCATGGTTTCTAGAATGAGGCACTTGCATTTCAAAATAAGCAACTTAACAGTTAGAACATTTGTTATTTTGACATCTTAGAGGACAATAGAGTGTAGAACAGGGACAGAACGTTCATCTTTTTCTTCTTTGCTTTTTTTTAAAATTAAATCATAGCTGTATACATTAATGAATTTATGAAGTACAATGTTCTGGTTTTATATACAATTTGAATACATCAAACTGGTTAACATAGCCTTCACCATACTTTATTAATTATTGTTAAGACATTTATACTCTACACTTAGTAGATTTGACATGTACCCTTGTAAAATGCACCATAGGTATGGTCCGACCAATTACCCTCCCTCTGCTCATTCTCCCCACTCCGCCTGCCCCTTCTTCTTGGGTTGTAGTTGGGTTATAGCTTTCATATGGAAGTGTGGGTGCTTATAATTGGTTTCATAGTAGAGCTGAATACATTGGGTACTTTTTCTTCCGTTCTTGAGATTCTTTGCTAAGAAGGATATGTTCCAGCTCCATCCATGTAATTATAAAAAAGGTAAAGTTTCCATCTTTTTCTAAGGCTGTATAATATTCCATGGTGTACATAAACCATAATTTATTAATCCCTTCATGGGTCGATGGGCACTTGGGCTTCTTCCAACTTATGAATTGGGCTACAATAAACATTCTGGTGCAAATGTCTTTGTTATAAAGTGATTTTTGGTCTTCTTGATATATATACCTAGTAGAGGAATTGCAGAATCAAACGGCAGGTCTATTTTTAGATCCCTAAGTGATCTCCGAACTTCTTTCCAAAAGGGTTGTAGTAATGTGCTGTCGGGCTGGGACTGGCCAGGTCTCCAGCCCTGGCTTACCTATTGTTTGGACAGGAACCCATGTGTTATCTTGCTCAATTACCCTTAGGTGTCTGAGGGCTATTTGCCTTAGCAGAATAGAGAGAGAGAAATAGTCTTAGTAAGAAAGTAAATCCTATCATTCTTCTTAGAGAGACACCAGGCAGACTCCCTGCAGGCAGGAGAAGCCAAAGAGTTGGAGTGAGTGAGTCTGTGGAAGAATGTGCGCATGCTCCCCACTCACCGCTCCTGTGGCTACTTATAGATGGAATCCTATGGCTGTTTACACCACAGGTGTAGAGATTGCCGAACACTGATGTTCTCCTCTGGCAAGCTCTACAGTTGAGGACAGCCAAATCCCTTACCACCAAGGTGTCATATTATGGAGATGTTACTGGTGTTTCTTATTGTTACAGAGTGTTCCCAGCTTTGTTCTAGCTTCTCCTTTCCCTGAAGCTGTATGGTCTGCTACATTTTTTATTCCCATCAGCAGTGCAGAAGTGTTCCCTTTTCTTCACATCCACACCATCATCTATAGTTATGGAATTTTGTGATGTGGGCTGATCTTACTGGGGTATCTCAGAATGGTTTTGATTTGCATTTCTCTGATGGTTAAGGATGATGATCACTTTTTCATGTGTCTGTAGGCCATGAACCTGTCTTCTTCAGAGAAGTTTTTCTTCAAGTCCCTTGCCCACAATGAGATGAGATCACTTGTTCTTTTCTTGCTAATACATTTGAGTTTTCTGTGGATTCTAGTTAACCAACCTTAGTCAGAGACATAACCTGCCAATATTTTCTCCCATTCTTCTGTGCAGAAGCTTTTTAGTTTGATCAGGTCCAAGTAATGTATTTTTGGTGTTGCTTCAGTTGCCCGAGGGGTCCTCCTCATAAAATATTCTCCCAGGCCAATTTCTTGAAGTGTTTCCCTGAACTCTGTTCTAGTACTTTTATAGTCTCATGTCTTAAGTTTAAATCTTTTTATCTAATGAGAATCTATTTTTGTTAATGGTGAAAGGTGGGGTTTCAGTTTTCAGCCTTCTACAGGTCGCCAGCGAGTTCACACAGCACCATTTGTTAAATAAGGAGTCTTTTCCCCATTGATTGTTTTTGATAGGCTTATCAAAGATCAAATGACAATAAGTAGCAGGGTTCATTGCTTGGTTCTCTATTCTGTTCCATACATCTACCTCTCTGTTTTTGTGCCAGTACCATGCTGTTTTGATTGCTGTAGATTTATAGTATAGTTTGAGGTCTGGTAGCATGATTCCTCCTGCTTTGTTTTTATTTCTGAGTAATGTCTTGGCTAATTAAGGTTTTTTCTGATTCCATGTAAAACAAAGTATTAGTTTTTCAGGTCTTTAAAGTATGACAGTGGTGCTTTAATAGGAATTGCATTAAAATTGTATATCGCTTTGGGTAGTATGGACATTTTAACAATGTTGATTTTTCCCAGCCATGAGCATGGTATGTTTTTCCATTTGTTAACATCTTCAGCTATTTCTTTTCTCATAATTTTATAATTCTCTTTATAGAGATCTTTCATGTCCTTTGTTAGGTAAACTCTCAAATATTTCATCTTTTTTGGCACTAGTATAAAAGGAGGTTTAAACCAAGAAAAGTAAGGAACAAAAAGGATAGTCACTTTATATTTGTTAAGGGAAACACTTAACATGATGAGATTTTCAATTATTAACATTTATGTGCCCAACCAGAATGCTCCTCAGTTTATAAGGGACACCCTAACAGACAAGAACACTTTGATATCTTCCAGCACCGTAATAGTCAGAGATTTTAACACCCTTTTGGCAGTATTGGATAGATCCTCTAATAAGAAACTAAGCAAAGAAATTTTGGACTTAAACTTCACCATACAACAATTAAATTTAATAGACAGCTATAGAATATTTCATCCTAACAAAATTGAATACACAGTCTTCTCATGAGCCCATGGAACATCCTCTAAAATTGATCACATCTTAAGTCACAATGCTAACATAAGCAAATTTAAAGTATAGAAATTATTCCTTGTATTTCATCACAGAATGAAAGTTGAACTCTACCAATGACAGGAATCTGCATACTCATACAAAGACATGGAAACTAAATAACCTCATGCCGAATGATAGCTGGGTCATAGATGAGATTAAGAAGGAAATTACCAGATTTTTGCAATAAAATGATAATGAAGACACGAATTAGTAGAACCTCTGGGAAACTGCAAAGGCAGTCCTAAGAGGGAAATGTATAGCATTGCAAGCCTTCCTCAAAAGAACAGAAAGAGAAGAAGTCAAAGAAGTCAATAACTTAATGGGACATTTCAAGCAACTGGAAAAGGAAAAGCATTCCAACCCCAAACCCAGCAGAAGAAATGAAATAACCAAAATGAGAGCAGAATTAAATGAAACGAAAACTAAAGAATTATTCAAAATATCTATGAATCAAAAAGTTGGTTTTTTGAAAAGTTTAACAAAATTGATAAACCTTTGGCTGGTCTAACCAGAGATAGAAAATTAAAATCCCTAATTTCATCATTCAGAAATGACAAAGGTGAAATATCAATAGCTACCTCAGAAATTCAAAAAATTCTTAATGGAATACTATAAAAAACTCTATTCTCAGGAGATGCCTGTGGCTCATCGAATAGGGCGCTGCCCCCATATACTGAAGGTGGTGGGTTCAAACCTGGCCTCAGCCAAACTGCAAAACAGAAAAATAGCTGAGCGTTGTGGAGGGCACCTGTAGTCCCAGCTACTCGGGAGGCTGAGGCAAGAGAATCGCCAAAGCCCAGGAGTTGGAGGTTGCTGTGAGCTGTGTGATGCCATGGCACTCTACCAAGGGCGATAAAGTGAGACTCTGTCTCTACAAAAAAAAACCAAAACTCTATTCTCAAAAATATGAAAATCTGAAAGGAATTGACCAATACTTGGAAGCATGCCACTTTTTTAGACTTAGCCAGAAAGAATTGGAAATGTTGAACAGACCTATATCAAGTACTGAAATAGCATCAACTATATGAAAATCTCCCAAAAAGGAAGAGTCCAGGGCCAGAAGGCTTCACATCAGGATTCTACCAAACCTTTTAAGTAATGTAGTACCTATATTACTTAACCTTTTCCAAAGCATAGAAAAAGAAGGAATACTTCACAGCACATTTTTTTCTCCAAACCAGGAAAAGATCCAAAAAGGAAAGAAAATTATAGATCAATATCTTTGATGAATATAGATGCAAAAATATTCATTGAGATCATAGCAAACAGAATCCAGCAACACGTCAAACAAATTATACACCAGGACCAAGTTGGTTTTATCCTGGAGTCTCAAGGATGGTTCAATATACGTAAATCTATAAATATGATACCTCACATAAACAATAAAAAACAAAGACCGTATTCTCTGAATCGATACAGTATGTTCACCATAGAGCCAAGGAGATTTTTAAGTGAAGGACTAGGGCTAGAATGCCTTATATTAGAGATACACTAAGAGAACCTATATTATAAGAGATATAAGGGGAATGTGAGATTAAGAATATTGCTCTATAGTATTGCTACAGATAGATTTTACTACAGTAGTCCTCTGAAGCCATTCTATTCTAAATCCTTTGTACTTGTTGCAGGGTCTGTCGTACTCACCTAGTGACTTCACTTCCTACCTCACTGAAAAAATTCACAGGTACCTTACAGTTCCCTTCCTCAAATTTACTCCGTGTTTTCACTCTTTCTGGCCCATCTTCCCTAAGCTGATTCTCCATTTTTTAATTCTGTTTCTTCTATTTCACTCCCATCCTTTCTTCTCCTAGGTTGCTGATGAGATGTCTTTTTTTTTTGGTGACAAAGTCTTACTTTATCCCCCTGGATAGAGTACTGTGGTGTCACAGCTCATAGCAACCTCAAACTCCTGGGTTCAAGGCAATCCTCTTGCCTCAGCCTCCTAATTAGCTGGAACTACAGGCCCTGCCACAACGCCCACCTAATTTTTTAAAGATGGGTCTCCCTTTTCTAAGGCTGGTCTTGAGCTCATAATATGAAGGAATCCACCCACCTCCACCTCTCAGAGTGCTAGGATTACAGGAATGAGTCCCCTTGACCTTGGCCATTGTCTTGATCTCTGTGTTGTAATTGCCTGACCTTTAAAATGAATAAGGTATTTGGGCTTTATAAAGTTTTAT
The DNA here is from genome assembly GCA_963573935.1 of Arctocebus calabarensis. Lineage (NCBI taxonomy): Eukaryota > Metazoa > Chordata > Mammalia > Primates > Lorisidae > Arctocebus > Arctocebus calabarensis. The sequence goes on along the minus strand of CAUYON010016463.1, from coordinate 8,058 downwards.
GACTGTCTCTTGTATCTTCACTTTCTTTTATTATTTTAGTCCTCAGAGTTGTGATTGTTGGGGTCTCCCCTTCCTCCCCTTCCTAAAAGCAGTAACTACCTTTTATTTCTCCTCTAGAACTTCTAATCTAAACCATTTGCCCCTCTTTTCATTGCCAAAATTCTCAGGAAAATTATCTGCCCCTAATTCTTTCTGCTACCTTCTCTCTGTCCCTTATAGATTGGTTTTCATACTTACCCTCTTCTGAAATTACCCTCTCAACAAATGGCATCCTGATTGTCAAAAGCAGTGGGCTCTTCCCATCCTTAAATCTTTTACTCATGCTGCCACATTTGACATCAACAATTTACTTACCTTCCTTATGACTTTTATTTTCATGTTCTAACTTCTCATTTTTCTTTCTCCTCAGGACTTATAGATATTCTTCAAGTTTTTGAGTTTCACCTTTTCCTCTTACTCCACATGTTCTTATGGATGATTATTTCTGTTCACATGGACTATTTTTTATCACGTACTTCACATAATCCAGTTCTACATCAACATCTCTAGTCCAGACCTTTCTCTAGCTCAGCCTTCTATTTGTTTTCAAGAGATTTTCTCATGAGTATCTTAGTAGCTCAAACTCAATATACCTAAAACTGAAACTTTATAATTCCCTTTCCAACTCCATCTTCTCCTTTGACCGATTCTCCTCACTAACCCCACACAAAAACAAGGTAAACAAAATAAGTAAACAGAAAGGCTTGATCTTCCTCTGTTTTCTCATAATGAATAGCGTATAGCACTACTGTCTTTCTATTAACCTAGTCTAGAGTTGACAGAATCATTCATTTATTCATTAAACAATGTCATTAGAGTGCCTCCTGTATTCTAAGTACTGTTACATGGTCTTGAAATACATTCAAAAATCCCTGCTCTCAACAAGATAGACATACAATCAGCATAATGAATGAATTATACAGTATTTATAAAGCACTGTGAGGAACAGGGAAAGGGCAGAGCAATGGGACTAGAATTGCTGGAGTTGTTGATAGGGCTTGCAAATTTAAGTAGAGTAGTCATTATAGTCCTCATCGACATGGTAACATTTGAGAAAACTCTTGACAGATTTGGAGAAAGAGTTCCAGGAAGAAGAATGAGACAATGTAAGAGCCCTAATGTAGGAGCAAGCCTGATATATTCAAGGAATAGCAAGGCAGCCAGTGTGGACAGAGCATAGTAAACCAGGGAGAGAAAAAAATAGGAGATTATGTCAAAACGACATTGGGAGGCCTTAATTCTGAGTGAAATCAGGAGCCATAGCTCATGAAGTGACATCATTTGATTTCCATGTGAAATGTATCTCCCTGGGTGGCGCCTGTGGTTCAGGGGGTAGGGCGCTGGCCCCGTATACCAAGGGTGGTGGGTTTGAACCCTGCCTTGGTCAAACTGCAACAAAAAAAATAGCCAGGCGTTGTGGCGGGCGCCTGTAGTCCCAGCTACTTAGGAGGCTGAGACAAGCGAATCGCCAAAGCCAAAGAGTCGGAGGTTGCTATGAGCTGTATGACGCCACAGCACTCTACCGAGGGTGATAAAGTGAGACTCTGTCTCTACAAAAAAAAAGAAAGAAAGAAATGGATCTCCTTGTTTACTGTTAAGAAAGATGAGAAATTCAGTGGCAAATTTTCCTGCCAAGGAAAAAAGAACCAAAAAAAAGAAAGAATAGGTGAAAAAGGGCATTGGTACATGTAGTAGCAGGGAGACCATTTAGACTAATTATAATAATTCAAGTGAAAGTGATGATAGCAGAAGTGGTGAAAAGTATTTAGTTTGTGGGTATATTTTGAAAGGAGATCCATGGGATTTGCAGATTGTGTGTAGAGTATGAAAGACAGTAACTATGGTTATGAATGATAGATAATATATGAATACTAGAGATGCTGTGAAAGAGGCAGTGGAAATTCACTGTACTAGAAGGGGAGTAGAAAAAGAAGTTAAACTAAACAGTGATCACTGCCTTGATGATCTCTTCCAGTCTCCTGGCCATATGGGTTATCGTAAGCACATGACTCCTAAATTTATATCCTTAGCCCAAACCACTCTTCTAAACTTCACCCACTTAATATTTTAAACATAGCATGCCTAAAACTGAACCCCAGGTCTTTTCTCAGCTATGGTCGTTCTCATCTCAGATGATTTCAGTTCACCCTTTTAGTTTCTTAGTCTAGAGCTTTAAAGTCATCTTTGATCTTCTAAGCTACTCCTATCTGGAAATGAATTCTTTACCCTTAAACAACCTTTGTGGCTCACAAAGGGCACTTAACAATTATTGACCTATTATGGTGAGTATAAGTTTTATTCTCCCTACTTTGATAGGGCTTCTGGAGAGCATAAGTCATCTCTATTCCTTTTCATATTTTTTAGGCCCTACCATAGTGCTCTGCACATTCTGATGAATAAAATTATCACCAACAAAATTCATGGAGTTAATATTGAAATCCTAAAGAATACAAAAAATTATGGGTAATATTGAACTGATCTTAGAGATCAGGGGTCTTAAGAATAGGCACATCTTGCATAAAAGCAAGAAAAGTAATAATAAGTTTTTAAAAATAATTAAATGGCTTCTTTTCATGTTGCTCTCAGTATTCCACTTTACCCCATTTATTCAAAATAGGCTTAGATGGTCAAAAGAGGTATGAGGGAGTAGCATGCTGTGGTTAAAAAATAAAGGGGTGAGCCTGTCTAGTTGTCCTTGTCCCTGTAAAATAAATAATGCATCTGAAAATTTGACACTGAATTTGCTGGGCTAGTGGCAATTAAATTTAAGATTAATTTATAATTGCAGGCTGAAAGCTCCAGTGGGGTAGGGACTACAAGAATCAGTTTTACCTCTTTATCCCAAGTACCTAACAAAGACTGATACGGTGATACTGGTTTAATGAAGGAATAAATGATAGAAACATAGAATGAAATATAACTCAGGGTTTGATAACTTTAAGAGAACAAAATGAAATGTTTAGCTTTAGTTCAATTCACATTTTTTTTTTTAAAAAAAATAACCTAAACTGTGGTTGAAGTCAGTGGAGTTCTATAAATAAAACTTTTGGTAGGTAGAACATCTATCTGGATATCTAACCTTTTTTTTTTTTCTTTGCTGAACGTTGGAAGAATAAGAATTGTCTTGGGTCACACATTAAATACACAAAAACTAAGGAAAGTTCATTAGCAAAATAAAGGTCCAAGCATACTTTTCTGTGATATCCCTCCCCATAGATAAGCTAATAAAGTCCTCACAAAATCAGCATGTATCTGTGGGGCTGAAGGTTGGATACCCCTGATAAATAGATCATCCTTTCCTAGTATTGCCTTTCCTTCATGGTGAGTAAGTACTTCTCTCAGAATCCCTGAGAACTGAAAAGATTTTAGGACATTCCCAGGTAGAATATCTTTTGTCTTCACAGAGCATTGTATCCAGGGTTCTTCCTGTCCTAGATGTTATGGACTGAAAAAGCAGAGACAGATCAGGAAGGAAGATTTAAAAAAATAATAAAAAAAAAAAAAAACATTTTCTGTCACCATCCAAAAATGGTCACAATGTCTCTGCATATGATTTCATTGTGTAGAATTGTACTATAAGCATAAGTAAAATTGCTGCTAGATTATGAGTGGAATAAGGACCAGAAAGAGCCTATTTAGGGGTTATTATCCACCCCCTGCCATGTCTTCTGTATTTTTGTCTTACCTCTTGGGTTGATCCAGTGAGCCAACGCAAGTATCCTATTTCCCTCTTTACTTGAATAAGATGCCAGGAGGTAGTGTTTTATGCTGCAGATTATGCTGATTTGTATATGTCACAGTGAGACTTGGCACTCTCCTAAAGAATTTGCTGCATTAAAAATTTGATTCACTCCAGATAGTTAAGCTTGAAAGTTGTTGTGCTTTTGATTTAACTTGAAAAATGCCAGGAAATTTAATGTTAAGACTGTCACTCAGCACTCATTTTGATAAAACATTAGGTAGTATTTGTTGTTTCCATTTTGGCCATTAGGGAAAAAATTTTAAAGAATTTTTTAGGAGTAGTTAGCAGCCTGTGTAGTAGGAATGTGGCATGCAGTGCCATCTGAGTGAAGCAGATCAATATATATCAAGGGCTGATTTGTATTATGGCGGTGCTGTAGCATCACAATATTCTGCTGATAGGCCTGTGTCTGACCTTGACAATCACTGATGAAAAGCATGTTTGAGAGAATATATGGCCTTGAATTTAGAAATCAGGTCTGGGACATGAGTGATCACATAACCTAGCAATGTATTTACTTGGGGAGGGGAGAAACTTGTACAAAAGCTAGGCAGTGTTTATCTTTAATTTCCTAAAAACATGTCATGTTTTAAAACTTTTAAAGATGGAAAGTATAATTAACCCAATAGATGCGCAAGGATACCCTGAGATAAATGGATCCTAACTTGTGCCCCGGGGCTAAAAGTAATGGAGGTAGGTTGAGGCTCTTTAGAAGTTCTTCTTTGCTCCCTCACATGGAGCTAAAATAAGTCAAGCCAGATAGTGAAGAATGTCTAATACTAAAGACCCTTAGTGAGTGGGCACAATTCAGTCTCTTTTTCCCATTGCTGTTCAAGGATTTACCATCTCTGAATTCCTCTTTGAGAATTACCTTCAGAGGTTTTATCACCTTTTCTCAAACCTTAGCTTACTAGCTCAGCAAAGACATTTTCTAGCTAATAAACAGGTGTGATGCAGGGGTTTAAATTGTTTTTTTGGTTTGCAAAAGAGCAATAGGAGGGCCATGACATTGACAAATTTGATATTTATAGTTTCAGCTATGAGCGAACAGAAGGCCTGTGATTTGTGATTTGTAATTCTTCTGAGGGGTGAGTCCCTTAGCCTACTGAATATGTCTACCACTCCTCCCCACATCTAAAATTTACCACTGCTTTTTTCCACATTGAAAGCCAGCTAACTCCCGCAATGATAAAAACCTGTTTCTTTGTGGGAAACGTGCCTGAAAAGAAATCCAAGTGCAAATGCTGGGCAATAAATGACAATTAGGTAAGAGACCTAAGAGATTATATGCAAATTTGAAAGAGCTCAGATTTTTCTAGACTTGCCTTGGCACCATTTGAACATGAAGAGTAAGGCAGAATTGCTTCTGGCTTTTGGTTAGTGGTAACTTTGAATGTGTATCAATCAGTTATCCTACATTAATTTCTAATGGTACAATGGTTAGAAAAGATTCTGTGCCTTTTCATAAAGATGCACAGAATCATAAAAGCCAAACCTAAGAACAAAAATGTTAAGTGGATGGATTACTAATTTTTGTTTTTTGTTTTTCGTTTTTTTTTCCCCCCACTTTCTTTTATTTTAAATCCCAGGCTGGACTCAAACTCCTGGATTCAAGCAGTCTTCTTGCCTCAGCTCCCTAAGTAGCTGGGTCTCTAGGGATCTACCACCACACTTGGCTTGGTTTTTTTCGTATTAGTAGTTAAAACCTAAACATCTTACCCCAGTTTCCAGGAAGTAACATTCATCATATTTCAAAAGTACCCTCACAAATGAGAAAAATGATGAAAGAGAATTTGTCTGCTTGAGTATTACATGATCAGACAATGGAGGTTCTATAATAGAAATTGATTGATATATCTAATGGAATGTACTGAAACACAGCACACATGATGGTTCTGGTGAAGCTGGTAGAGGGAACTAGGAAGTTCAAGAATCTGAGACTGTACATAACTTTCCTCTCGTTCAGTCTGAAGGCAATGTGGTATCAGACTATCTGGGTTCAAATAATGACTACCTGACATAGAAATTTTACTGATCTTCCCTGCAACTCAGTTTTCTTGTCTGGTAAATGGGGATAATAATGGTCCCTATTCATAGGATTACATGAGATACTATATTTTAAATACTTAGCACCTGGACATAGTTAGCTAGTGGTGCTATAATTATTAATGATGTTATTTTCATTGTAATTCTGGAGAGGCTTTGAAAATGAGCCATAAAAGAAAGAGAGGTGGGGCGTTAAAAGAAAAACATTTGTTGTTTCACCACATGATATAAATGCAATGGGCATTTAACATTGTCAGTGAATAGAAATGTTGGGTCTTGGGACTGGAGAAAATGGTGGTTTCTCTTCTGTGTATCTAGAACAATTTGTCAGTACCCAGTGGAGGAGACATGAGAGAGATTTGTTAGCCAACCAAAAGGTTGTGCTTGCTTCAGCCTCTTCTTGTCTCTCAAGAATTTGCCTGCCCTCCTCCTTTTCTTCTATTTGTCAAGTTTAGACCACTGTCTGGAGCCTGAACTCAATAGGATATTGATTTAGTCTCCTGTTATTTTCTCCCTCCCCTTCCTGCTCTCACTCTAGCTATGGATTTTAACCTTAGCCTACCTTCTGATTCTTGATGTCACCATAAGCAAGTTACTTTGACCTTAGTTGCAGAGTCTTTAAAGGGAATAACAATGTCTCTGCTCATTAAGAGGACAATCAGAGATTTACTGAAGTGGCAGATGTTAAAATAAGCATTTTCAACTTTTTGAAAGGAAGATGCCTTGACAGGACAGCATTCATAGAAATAAATTATTCCTACTTCTTCCTTTTTTTTTTTTGGGAGACAGAGTCTTACTTTATTGCCCGTAGTAGAGTGCTGTGGTGTTACAGCTCACAGCAACCTCCACCTCTCGGGCTTAGGCAATTCTCTTGCCTCAGCCTCCTGAATAGCTGGGACTACAGGTGCCCACCACAATGCCCAGCTATTTTTTGTTGCAGTTTGGCCCAGGCAGGGTTTGAACCCACCATCCTCAGTATATGGGGCTGGCACCCTACCCACTGAGCCACAGACACTACCCAAATTATTCCTACTTCTTAAGAAAATGGGTCCTTTAACTCTGGTACAGGACACTGTAGTGATGCCAAAGCTGTTTAGTTACAGCTCTTTCATCATAAACCAGTACATTTTTGAATGTTACTTTTGTATTTGACCACCTCTTTTAGATAGTCACAGGCATTAATCTACATTATAACTTTACAGGCAGTAAATTAAATTATATTAATTCTAAACACAGTGTTTTGAGCTGTAGAGAGTTTGCAACCTTTGAAACCTCTAACTTAATTTTGTGCAACTTTTATTCAGTAATCCAAAAAGAGCTAAAGTTTTTTCTTTGTATTTGGTTTAAAAAGTAATAATAAATTGCTCCAAGGCAATGGTCCTAGGTGCCAAATTTTATCAGAGATCTAAATCTGTCTGCATTGAAAATCCCCCAAAGTAAAGGGGTGGAAGTGCTAATGAAAATGGGAACAATTATAATTTTACTCAGCTACTGCAAACTTGTAGTCTTAAATGTGTGATTTAGGGCAAGTCAATCTATTTGATGTTTGGTTCCCTTAACTGCAAATCCAAATCTATAATAAATTTTTAAGAGAATTAAATCAAACCATCTTTATTAGGCACTTTGAAACAGAAAATATTTATCTGTACATAATACCCTGCTTCTAACAGAGCAGGTAGAAATGGAAGACTTTTAATTATACTGTCATTGCTTAAAATTAGACTCATTAATTAATCTCATTAATTAGGCAAAGGCTCTATTATCATCTTTCATAGTCTTCCTCCACAGTAAATGTTTATTGAGTAAAGCTGAGTATAGTTCTCTAAACAAATTTTTTTTTAATAATTTTATTGAATCATAATTGTATACATTGGTGCAATCATAGGGCACGATGTGCTTCATGTACATTCAGAAATATTTTGATCGTACTGTTACAGATAGCCTTCATGGCATTTTCTTGATCACTATATAAAGACATTGATACTCTACCTTTAATATGTTTCACCAGTATCCTGCTAAGATGCACCGTAGGTGTGTTCCCACTAATTGCCCTCCCTCCACTCATCCGCCCCCCCTCCCCTTCCCTCCCTTTCCCCTTTACCTGTATTCCTGTGCTATAATTGGGTTTTAGCCTTCATATGAAAGCTATAAATTAGCTTCATATTAGGGCTGAGTACATTGGATACTTTTTCTTCCATTCTTGAGATACTTTGCTAAGAAGAATATGTTCC
>CAUYON010016462.1:0-38643 GCA_963573935.1 Arctocebus calabarensis | reverse complement strand
TACACCTTCCCATGGCTCGGCGCCTGTGGCTCGACGGGCTAAGGCGCCAGCCATGTACATCTGAGCTGGAGGTTTGAGTCCAGCCTGGACCCACCAAACAACAAGGACGGCTGTAACCAAAAAATGGCCAGGCGTTGTGGTGGGCGCCTATAGTCCCAGCTACTTGGGAGGTGGAGGCAGGAGACTCGCTTAAGCCCAGGAATTGGAGGTTGCTGTGAGCTGCGATGCCACAGCACTCTACCCAGGGTGACAGCTCAAGGCTCTGTCTCAAAAAAAAAAAAAATTTAGAAACGTCATTTTTCTTCTTTGAGATGAAATCTATCTTGCAAGTTCATCTTCTGCCTGTCGGTGCTGGTTACATCTGTGGATACGTCTGGAGGGGACTGGGGGCTCGGGAGGTTTGTTGCTACCTGTGGTGGATCCAGGAGGGCTTTGTTCCGTCCCCACCGGGTGCCGGGAGTGGCTGGATGGTGGTGCTCCTGTTTCCATGTGCAGTGGTCCTCTCTGTGCCGGGCATCCTCCTGGGGGGGGGCTTCTCCAGATTCCTTTGGGGCAGAGGATTTGGAAGGAACCCTGCCTCCAGGGCAGGTCAGGCCACTGCCAGGTAGAGGGTTCATTGCAGTGGGGGCAGGGATGGGGCACCTCCCAGGGGAGGGCATGTTCAGTGTTTCTGGATGTCCCCGTAGCACACAACCCTTCCCCAGGGTTGTGTCCTCCCCTATGCAGCTGTCTCTGCCAGTGAGTCCAGGGTGGTCACCCAGGTGACAACGCTGCTGTTAGGGGCCTCCTCTCCAGGGCTCAGGTGTCAGGTTGTCCCTCTGCTATGCTCACTCTGAAGCTTAGCCAGTGGGGGTGGGGATGGGTGAGGGTTGAGTGGGTGTGGTACCACAGCCTCAGCAGTGGCCTGTCCAGTCCTTCCCCGTGGGGATATGTGGGGACACACACCACTATCCACACTAAGAGAAAGGAAGGTTTTTGCATCTTTTAGCCCACAGAGAGGACAGCTGCTCAAAGTGGAGAGCCAGGGGCGTGGACTGCACTAATATGTAGGGTTGACCTGCTGCTTCCAGGTTCCAAGTCCCCTGATCACCCAGACTGCCTAAAAGGCCACTAGGGACCATGTATACCACTGCCAGGCCAGTGCACAGTGAGCAGGGCAGGAGGTGAAGGAGGAGGCTGCCGCTGCTCACCCAGTGGCCTCGAGCAGGTCCCAGACTCCTCAGAGTTCAGATCTTTGCCTGCATTTCTAGGATGACAGTAGCTGCTGCAGGCTGGGAGCGTGTGCCCTGCCCACACCCGGCTCCCGTGCTGTGGGACTCACAGCCCTCCTTCCACTCCCCCTTCCACTTCTGCTTGTCATTTCATCAGTCTCAGATGTGTCCACGTCTAGCCCTTGGTGTACTGCCTGTCACCTCCGGTGTCCCTTGGGTCCTCTCTGAGACAGTGGGCTTCTGCAGCCCGAGGGAGCAGCTCAGACACGTGGGTGGGCAGGGCTCTGCTCAACCTTCAGAGCTGTTCTTGTGTAGCTAGACCCCTCTGGGGTGGACTGGCTCCTCCCCCACCACCCACCCCCATCTTTTCATACCTAGTCTTGCCAGCCCTCTCTCCAAGGCTCTGCAAAGAGGTCCACTGGGTCTTGGCCTTGAACTTAGTGGGGCTTTGTCACATGTCACTTCTGACACCACTTGTCAGGGCCCAGGGCTGGCCAGGTCTTGAGCCAGGCTTAACCAGGTTCCGGACCGGGACTGCTAAGTTACCTTGCTCAGGTCTCTTAGGTGCCTGAGGGCTGTCTACTTTAGCAGGGGAGAGAGAGAGAGTGTCTTAGAATAAAGCAGTCTTCTTAGAAAGATAGATCTTAGTCTTCAGCAGAGCTTGGTAATCTTCAGCAGAGACACGCCGTGCTGGCATTCTGCAGGCAGGAGAGGAGACAGTCAAAGTAAGCGAGTCCGAGCTAGAATGCGCATGCTCCTTCACTGCCTTCTCCTCCAGCCTAATATAAAGCTAATCTCGTGCCTCTCAACACTACAGGTGTAGAGACTGCCAATTCACCACTGCTCTCATCTCGCGAGCTTTCATGCTTGTTTGGAGAGCTGTATCCCTCTCCATGCCCTTTCCACCCAGGTGTTCCATTATTGAGCTATACAGGAATTTCTTATAACTCTCGCTCTTCCTAGCCATAGACTACATGGGCTGCAACACGGCTCCTTTTCCCAAGCAGGGATCCCAGCCTGTTCAGCCCTAGGAAGGAGCATCCGGTGGATTTCAGCTGGGTCTGCCATCTGCTGATCGGGGTTTTAGGAATAGACGTTCTGCACTGTTCTCTCCTCTCAGGCACACCCTTGACCTTGGCTCCCCCGTGAAGTGTCTTTCTTGGTGAGCCCCTCATGGAGTGCTTGTGCCGCCTGGTCTCTCTGCTTCCATCCTTTGTCTTCAGTCTCCTCAGATCCCCATTTTAAGGTGTATCTCTCATGAGTGGTACACAATTATTTTGTTCTTGGTTCTCTTGGGTCGGGGACTTTGATTCTCTGTGGTATCTGCTCCCAGCATAGTTCCTGGCCCAAAGGAGGACCAGATGTGGATCTGTGTGTTTGTTGTTCAGAAGAAATCAAAGCAGAGACCTGGGGCAGTGCAGGTTGCCAGCTGTTCTTCTTGAGGCCTATGTGAGGCATGATGGAGACCCCAATTAGAATTGCTAGGCTGTAGGGTGTTGCACAGGACATAAAAGGGGAACCCAGTTAATGCAGGAGGGGAAGTCAGTTGGGAAAAGTAAAGGCCCTGTGCGAGTCTGAGTTTGCATAAGCCAAATTTCCTCAGAACCCACCTCCACTCACAGGCCAGGAGTGGCCTCCATGGGAGCTAGAGAGCCAGCATATGGACCTGGGTCCTTCCTGCCTGGCGAGACGAGTACTGTGAACAGGTGGTCTCCTCTGGGCTGCAGCTATGGGTAGCATCCCCAAGCTGATATGTAGGAGCTCCAGGGGCTTCCTGAGGGAGATCGAGCACTGTCAGTTCATTAAATGAAATTTTCCTTCAGGCGCATGTGATGCATCCAGAGGGAACTGGGGTGGTGGCCATGCCTGTGATCCCAGCACTTTGGGAGGCTGGAGCGGGAAGATCGCTTAAGTTTAGGATTTGGAAACCAACCTGGGCAACATAGTGAGGGCTTGTCTCTACCAAAAAGAAATTTAAGAAAATAGCCAGGCATGGTAGCACATACTTATAGTCCCAGGTACTGGGAAGGTAGAGGTGGGAGGATCATTTGAGCCCAGGGGTTCAAGGCTACACTCCAGCACAGGCAACTGAGTGAGAAGCCATGAGGCTACATTTGGCCTTAGTGAGCATCAGTGTTGGGCTAGGGTTCAGGATTTTCCAGGTGTTAGAATCTGGGACTATCTGTGGCCACTAGAACTCACCTAGAGCAGAAGCTCCTCCTGCCCAGCTCTGTCCTTCTGTGTCCCCCTCTGTCTCAGACACACACAGCCGCCCCCTTCTTCACCTTAGCCTATTAGTCACCAGCATCCTCCATCCTCCCTCTCATGGCCTGGGCAAGAGTGGAGAGACTGGGAAATGGCCCACACCCGAGACCAGCTTCTCCAGGACTCTGGCAGTGGCTATTTCTGTGTGGTGATCTGCCAGCCAAGTTCAACAGCGATTCCAATGAGGCCTGCACAGACTATCGCCTATGGCAGACCCTCTGGTGCAGGAGCCAGAGGGGGGGAGGTGGGAAGAGGTCTGTGCTGAGAGTGTCCACACAGGGGACAGTGGTGGCTCAGGCCCACCCAAGCCCTTCCTGGGCAGTGGCCGTGCTGGGGCACACAGTAGAGTGGGCATCAAGCCTGGCCATTGGTAGGGACTAAGGAGCAAAGCTGGATCCAGCTGAGGAGGGGTATCACCAGGTGCCCATGGGGCTCTGCGCTTTGCAGAACTGAGGCTGTGCGTGTGGATAATCACTCTCATGGCTACTGAAGACCCTAGGGGCAGCACCGTATCCCTTCATGGGTCCTAGAAACCAAAAGCTGGGTGCGCTGATATGGGCACGGGAAGGGGGGGGGTTGGGCTGCAGGAGCAGGGCAGTAGAGGACCTTTTCAGGAGGTAGAGAATCTTTTGATGTAGAGATATGTGGTCTAACATTGTTTCATGTTTCATTGTAAATGCTAGTCATAGTGAGAACAAAGCCTCCAGATAAAGTGGCTACCAGTGCTTCCTGGTGTCCCCCCACTGTAACACTGCTCTCTGCCCCCAGGTAGAGGCCGGCGTGCACAGCCTCAGTGGTCTCCTCCCACCGGGACTGAGCCATGTAAGCTCCACCTGTACAACAGCCTCACCCGGAACAAGGTAAGGCGGGTGCAGCCCCACATGTGCCCATAAGGGGCAGGGATGGCCCAGCCGGCGCTCTGCCCAAGTCTCCTCAGCTGTGAAAAGATGGCAAGAATGCCTACCTCCTAAATGTGTGCATGGAGCAGACAGGACTCAGGTTGAGGGCTTAACTCAGGCCTAGCAGTCACAGATGCTTGATAGCTGTGATTCTTGTCAAATAAGCAGCATTTCAACCCAAACTAATTGTTTATCAACTCCCTCCATGTAGGAACAGGTCCCAGGGAGGAAGAGGCTTGAACCATGCGGGGCTGCCAATCAGTGGGGAGGTGTCATTGACTCTCATGACCCCCACTGAGACCTTTGTGACTTTTAACAGCAAAACAAATGGTCCTTGTGGCCAGTAGCACTCTGGGGGGCTGAGGTGGGTGGATTGCCTGAGTTCATGAGTTCAAGCCCAACCTGAGCCAGAGCCAGAATGAGACCTCATCTCTAAAAAAATAGCTGAGACTCAGCTCAGTCATTAGGGCGCTAGCCACATATACACTGAGGGAGGTAGGTTCAAACCCAGCCTGGGCCTGCTAAACTGCAATGATAACTGCAACAAAAAAATAGCTAGGTGTTGTGGTGGGCATCTATAGTCCCAGCCACTTGGGAGGCTGAGGCAAGAGAATCACTTAAGCCTAGGAGTTTGAGGTTGCTGTGAGCTATAATGCTACATCACTCTACAGAGGATGACAAAGCGAGACTCTGTCTCTAAATAAATAAATAAATAAATAGCTGGACTTTGTGGTTGGCGCCTGTAGTCCCAGCTACTTGGGAGGCTGAGGCAAGAGAATCACTTAAACCCAAGAGTTTGATGTTGCTGTGAGCTGTGATGCCACAGCACTCTACCCAGTGTATCCAAATCAGACTGTCTCAAAAAAATAAAAAAATAAATAAAACAAATGGTCCTGACTGTATTCATTTGTCCTGAAACATAATGTAACACACTGTGATACTTACTGCTACTTTTGGTAATCCTGTGTTTTTGCATTTCTTATGATTGTTATTTCTTAATTCCTAACCAAGGACGTGTTTATACCTCAAGATGGCAAAAAGGTGACATGGTACTGCTGTGGGCCAACTGTCTACGATGCATCTCACATGGGCCATGCCAGGTAGGGCCCGGCCATCTGTCTGATCTGCTATAGGACCTGAGCTTTGAAAGGAGCGTCAGACCTGGACTTTGCTTGTTTTTAAGATGAAAATTTTAATTCCATAAGTAATCCATGTTCACTGGAGAAAGAGTGAGGATCACCAAAAAGAAAAATGGCCAGATCCCCTTTGTTAATACACGGCTCTACCCAGACACTTTCTGTGGACCTTAAAGTTTCTCCTCAGCCTTCAAGTTCAAGTGCAGGTCCCCAGATGCTGCATTTCCGTGACACTCTGACCTGAGGTTGAGTAAGCTGTGAGCCCCACTGGATGGCCCTGGGCTCAGCTTGTGGAGCGAGCCGGCTGTTGGGGTGAATGCCACAGCATTCTCTCGCCTGTGCGTGTTCTAGCTCAGTGCCAGGGTCCTATGCAGTTGACCCTGGAACATAATGGATTGGGACACCAGTGCCCACACAATCAAATCCACATATAGCTTTAGACCTCCCCAAACTTCCTTGACTCTTAGTAGCCTAGTGTTGGCTATAGCCCAGCTGAGAACAGAAGTCGGCAGACACGTGTTCTGTGTGCTGTGTGTGTTTCGGACTGTATCTTACAGTGAAGTATGCGAGAGAAGGGGAGTGGAGCTTCGTAAAGGTCTCCATCTCACTGTCTGCACGTGGAGCAGGCAGAGACAGGAGGGTGGTAGAGTAGGAACTCCCCGTGTAAGTGGCCCGTGTGGCTCAGACTAGTGCTGTTCAACTCAGTGATGCAGATGTTGCAGTGTGGAAATGCTTATTTCTTTGTTGCTTCAGGTCCTACATCTCTTTTGATATCTTGAGGAGAGTATTGAAGGATTACTTCAAGTTCGATGTCTTTTACTGTATGAACATCACAGATATTGATGATAAGGTAAAGGGCTTTTCAAGACAAATCCATTGGATGGCAGGAAGGACTTTCAGATAGGTAAAGGAAATAGCACAGGCTTCAGCTAGCTTACGTCTTGACCTGACAAACATTGAATCCTCTCAATGAAGCATGTTCAGGAAGCAAGTTGGCTGAGGGCCAGGGCCCTTGGGGCTGGTTTCCAGGTGGGTGCCCCATGGCAGGTTCAAGTTAGAGGGCAGTATTGTGGCTGATGATGCCGTGTACATCGGGAACTCACAGCTGTCCCTACACGACCCTTACCATCCCTTAGGGTTTGCCACGTGTGAGGGTGGCTGTGGCATGTGAGTGAGGTGGTCTGTGTGAAGCCCAGCCTCTGCTCCTCTTTGCAGATCATCAGGAGAGCCCGGCAAGACCACCTGTTCCAGCAGTACCGGGAGAAGCAGCCCCACGCCACGCAGCTCCTGGAGGACGTGCAGGCTGCCCTTAAGGTGGGCCCGTCACCGTCTGTGCTGGTCGAAGCCCTTGGGTCCTTCACAGGTCACAGTGCCTAGGGTAGTGTCAGCCTCAGCGTAGGGCCCTGGGAAAGACACACTAGGGTGGAGTTGGGCAGGTGATGGCCCTGCCACTTAAGAGAAAACATTTGAATTTATCACCATGCCAATAATTGCACATACTTGTAAAAATGCTTACTAATGCCACTCTCTGATCTTCAACATTGAGGTCACAACTATGGTAGATCAGAAACTTCTGACTGAAATGCAGAAGCTGTCCTCATTTCCTTTTTCTTCTTTTTTTTTTTTTTTTAGACAGAGTCTCACTTTGTCACCCTAGGTAGAGTGTTGTGGCATCATAGCTCACAGCAACCTCAAACTTTTGGGCTCAAGTGGTTCTCTTGCCTTACCCTCCCTAGTAGCTGGGAGCACAGGTGCCTGCCACAATGCCTGGCTATTTTTGAGACTCGGAGTATTGCTCTTGCTCAGGCTGGTGTCGAACTCCTGAGCTCCAGCAGTCCACCCACATTGGCCTCTCAGAGTGCTGGGATTATAGACGTCAGCCACTGCGCCTGGCATTATGCTCATTTTCTTTTTATTTTATTTTATTAAATCACAGCTGCGTACATTAGTGCAATCAAGGGGTACAATGTGCTGGTTTCATATACAATCTGAAATATTTTCATCAAACTGTTTAACATAGCCTTCATGGCATTTTCTTTTTTTTTTTTTTCCCCCAGTGGTAAGACAGAATTTATTTACAGAAAAGAATACAGAAAACACTAAAGCTCCTGGTAGAGAGAGAGAAAACTCAAGTGGGGAGAGAAAAGCTCTCTCTGTTTCTCTCCTGGTCTTTCCCTGTCTCCCCCTTTAGGCTTTTAGTCTCTGGGTATATATAGGTATATGGGTTCCTTGGCCAGGAAATGAATGAACACAGTCCCTTCCACCAGGGCAAACTGAATGAATGTATCAATGAATGGACACAGTCCATTCATGGAATTGAGGCCTAGGAAATTCACATGAAATTGACCTAGGCATAGGAAATGGTGGTTCCACATTTAGTCCTAAGTGTAAAGTGAAGGAGACACCAAGGCACAGGTATCTCCTCGGCAGTTGTCTGGCCTTTTTGGCTATTGGAGCCTCTGGTGGATGTTGGAGGTCCCCCTCCTTGCCTGTCATCCAGCCCGCTGGTTCTTCAGCTGGCTGCCACAGCACAGACACAGCCAAGGAGGAGGCGGCAGGTCCACTAGCTCCACTGAGCTGGCTAGGGAGTCAAATGTCTTGCGTTAATTCTCCCTCTCTGAGTAGAAACTCTAACTGCTGTTAGGGAAAAAGGGCAAAGACTCAATCTGTTTCCTGCTGAATCGGGCGATGATAGAAGGGTGCAGTTAGGGTTTCTCCGGAAGGAGAGTGATACAGGGGTTCATGGACAGGAACCATCTTTACTGTGTGTGACTTGATGACCTTTCTGGAAAACATAAATCTGATTAGTATAATCAGTAATAGGCAAAGGTAGAACAGCGTCAGGTCAGAAGCACTTATTCAGTGATGCTAAAATACAACCATATTCGGATTTTTCTTGCTGTTTCCTAAATAATAACTTCAAACTTTCTTTTTGCTCACAAGTGTAGGTTGTCTGTGGTTAGCTATCCTCATTGTCTGCCTCTGTAGAGGATGAAGGGTTCCAGGATTTTACCTGTGAATGATGTATGTAGGAATCGACTCCTATAACTTTAACAGCTGTAGAAGAAGACAAGACAACAGGAAAGTGGACTTCTCAAGTTGGGGTTAGGGAAGGTGAATTAGAGGGGAGAGTTTTGATCATGACTAGATCTCCAGGAGGGAAAAGTTCCTGTTTTAGTTAGTATGTCCCTCCCCAAAAGGGAAGCAGAACTTGCAGGCATGATTAGGGAGGCATGAGAGAACAGCAAGTCATAACAGCAAGTCATCCCAATTGTAGCTCAAAGGCTGGGAGAAAAACTTGGTAACCGGCTTTCCAGACACCCCCTGTATAGTTATGGATTTGAGAGATAAAAGACCAAGGTTAGAGAGAAGTATAGAAAAGGTTGCTCCAGTGTCCAAAAGAAATTTTATCTCCTGGTACTCCACTATAAGGCAGACCTGGGGCTCTTGAGGGGTGATGACACAAGCTGGAGCCATGAGAATTTGTCCCAGGAACCCTCAGTCCAGTTTGGACTCCGATGGGGTCACTGTCCCAGGAGGCCTTCGCCTCCAAGGATAGGCCACCCTCCAGTGCCTATCCTTGCATTCTGGACAGGGACCAGGTGGCCTGCCCAGCCAGTGGTGCTGCTGGGGGCAGTCTTTTCTGAAGTGGCCAGTCTGACCACATTGGAAGCATGTGTTTTTAGCTACTCTGGTTTCCCTCTGCCCCTGAAAGTTGCTTGTTTGTTGGAGTGCCATTACTAGAGCTGTCATTCTTTTCTGTTCCTTTCTCTCTTTTTCCTCCTTTCTCTCCAGGTCTCTGTATATAAAAGACCATAGTGGCTGTTTTAAGAAGATTCTCCAGGTTTGTGATTTTCTTAAGGTGCATGAAAAGTTAAGCCAACTGGTCATTTTGGCTTTGCTTCTACTACCTCTTTCAAAGACTGATTTTGTATTTGAACCAACTTGCTTAAAATTGTGAAAGATAGCTGTGGTTGCTAAGAGAAGCTGTGGGTGTTGCCATGGGAACGATTGTTTTTAAATCAGGAATAACAAGCTCTAACTGTATAGAACTAAGGTGGGTAAGGGAGAGGAGATAGCTACCCCTTATTTCCTCCTCATTAGGGGGAAACAGGCTGAGGTTTCCTGCTAGTTTCATAAGTTCAGCAGATGCTGTTCAGGGCAACAGTAAAGGTGTGAGTTTTGGATTCAAACAGATTTGGGTTTGAATTCTTGATTCACTATATTGCCAACTGCAAGACCCAGGATAACCTATAGAACTTCTCTAGGACTCTTTTGCATTAATCATGAGATGGGGGTTGTCCAGTGGTCTTTACCTCTAGAATGTGGTGTGTGCACTTGAGAGGATGCATACAATTTATCTAACATTGTGCTTGAAACGTGGTAAGAACAAAATACCTATAGTGTTTCTATGCTGAGACAAGAGATGGTCTATGGTTACAGATGGTGCTATCTAAGCCAATTTGGAGAACAATTTCTAATCTCTCAGACACTGATAAGTGGTCCTCCTGCATATGCCTGGTAGACACTTCAGTCCACATGTGACTCACCTTGAATCAGCCACACCTCAACTGGTCTATACCCTCCCTGCACTGTAAGGAGTCTGCACTTGGCTTTCATGGCAATACTGTAAGAGTTTCAGCATACTTGCTGTCAGTTTCTGCCCTTTTCTATTAATGGGCCAATAGGAGGAGGAGGCAGCTTGGCAGTGCTTGGGGCACTGCCTATGAGGCACACTGGTCTCGGTGCTGTCTGTCACTCTGGGCAGCAGCTGTTTGCTCTCTTTTATTCACCCATGCGGGACTGGTGAGAAAGGTCAGAGGGCAAGGAGCTCACTCATGCCTGGGGTGAGTGTCTAGGAAAGGCCTGTGTAAAAGACTGTAAACCAGTTTGCAGAGCCTCTACCATGAAGGGAAGAGGCTGCACCTATTTCAGAGAGCCCGATATGCAATGGAGAGCAGGGGATGTGACTATAAATGTTGGATGGAACTAGCAGGACCAAGAGTCAGCGCAAGGACAGCAGGAAAATAAGATAGGGACAAATGATGGAGAAGGGGGCCCTCGAGCAGCTCTGGCCTGGCCTAGGAAACCCAAAGGGCAATGGCAAGGGATGTCTGAGCAAGCTGCTGTATGCTCAGCTGCTGAGAAGAGACCAACTTGCCACCAGCACAATCTGCCTTCTTAGAAGACCGATCTTCTTATAAGGTAAGTTTCTGTCTGGGCCCAGAGTCAGAAAATGTCGCTCCTCTCTGGGATAATTGGTCTGCTTCTATCTGACAGTTAGAGCTGTAGAGATTCTTTTTCATGCTGGCTGCTGAAACCTTATGGCCAAATATGTGGCCCATGCACAGCACGTGCGTGGTCTCTAAAGCCCCTGTGTTTGCTTTAGATTCAGTTGTCCTGGATTCATTTTATGTTCCTATCTGTCTTATCTACACTGAGAAAATGTTGGGTCTTGCTTCTAAAATCAAAAGAAAAATTAGTTTTTTAAATGTAATTTGTCTTCATTTTACAAGTAATTTTTTAAATTAAAAAATACATAGCAAACCTATAGCATAGCAAAATCTATAATCAAATTTGTCTATGTAGTACATCTATAATATGATAAAATATACTATATAGTACAGTCTATAATCAAATTTATGATTTGTGCAATGCCTGTGGCTCAAAGGAGTAGGGCCCTGGCCCCATATGCTGGAGGTGGTGGGTTCAAACTCAGCCCTGGCCAAAAACTACAAAAAAAAAAAAAAAAAAAGTGCAATCTTTATGCCAAATGGAAAATTTGTATAAACACATGGAAAAGTCTGCTCCAAGCCCACTGTTATAAGATTTTGAAACATATATCCCACCTCAGCGTCATCATTGCAATGGAAACAAGTTCTTGACCTTCTCACTCAATTTTCTGTGAACTTAATGGTCCAGATGCTTGGCTTGGAAGATTTCTGCAGAAGAACCTCCCTTAGCAATGAAACTACATTTGAGAATAATTATAGAGGCCATCCCGAGGCATGGACTGCTTTCCCAGACTACAAGGAAACCCAGCACAGTCTGAACTAAAATTAGCTTAGCAATGGGTTCTTTTAAAATGGCTATTATGTCCATTAACTGGTTATTTGCTGTTAGCCTATTTCAATGAGTTCTGGAGTTTTAGAACACACTGATGGATGGCTGGCCCAAGCCTAGGAAGGTGGCAAAGGTTAGAAAAAGAATTTCAAGGAGTAATTTGATATATGAAGTAGCTGTTGAGTTGCATCCTTCCTGCCCTGAACAAAGAATTCTTTCAGAAGGCATTGTTTCATTAATTTAAATATTTGTAGCTTATACATATGTAGTGCATGGAGGCCTGAAGAATGTCAATGGAACTTTTTTTATTATTTTTAATTTCAGATTAATATGAGGGTGCAAATGATTATGTTGTTTGCATTTCTAAGGTAAAGTTCAAGTTGTGGTTGAGCCCTTCACCCAGGGGGTTTGCCATATACCCTTATATTGTACACCTTAGGTGAGAACTTACCAATCCCCTTCCATCCTCCTTTACTGGTTTACCTCCCCCTCCCCCCACATGAATATACCTGTGTGTTTCTCTTCTGTGTGTGTACTTATTTTTCTATTTGTTTCATATTAGTATTGAGTACCTTGGCTATTTGATGTTCCATTCTTGTGATGTATTACGAAGATGAATGTGCTCCATCTAGGTTAATAAAAAAAATATAGTCTCCATCATTTTTTTTTAATAGCTGAATAGTATGTGGAGAAAAGGGAATATTTTGACACTGTCGGTGGGATCGCAAACCAGTACAGTCTCTATGGAAAGAAGCAGGGAGAATCCTCAAAGAACTAAATGTAGATCTTTAATTTGATCCTGCAATGTCATTACTAGGCATCTTCCCAGAAGAAAAGAAATCATTTTAACACAAGGACATTTGCACTAGAATGTTTACCGCAGCTCAATTCACAATCGCCAAAACAGAGAAGCAACCCAAGTGCCCATCACCTGTAAACAAACTGTGGTATGTGTATGCTATGGAATACTATTCAACCATACAAAGAAATTTTTTTACATGCAAAATAATTAATGAAGTCACATACTATATCATTAGTTCATTTTTTCATTCAGCTCTGATGTATTGAGCACCTATTTCGAACAAACTAACACTCTTCAAAGACTGTAGATGACTATTCTCCCCATTCTGGAGGGGAGATTCCATGCTGAATGGTAACTCTGTTTTGCCTCTTTGAGAGCTGTGGTCGCTCAGAGAAGAGAGAAACTAAGTCAGCCTAAGGGAGAAGGAGAGGGAGGCCCCAAACAAGGGGAATTTGCCCAGGAAGAGGAGGGCAGAGGTGGCGGGCAGGGCTATGGATGTAGTGAACAGTCAGCAGCACAAAGAACACAGTTGGCAAGATCACAACAGGTTCAAGCGGCTCTGAGTGTGGTTGAGGACTGAACAGAAAAGCAGGGAAGGCGGCAGCTTCCTGCTGTGGCTGGTCTCTGCCGTGGCTTGTACACTTCGGGATCTAGTTCTCCTTTTTTAATTCCCACCAGTGTGCTCCCTGGCATGGGCTCTGTTTTCCGGGCTGTATTCAGCCGAGAGAGCATGGAAGGAATTCAGCAGTTGCTAAATGCTCAATAAATGTCAGCTGTTTTTATTATCAATATAACTGCCTGCCGTAGTTCTATAAATTCATAGTCACTTGAATTTGTGTGGCTCTTAGAGAGTGAGTGTGGAAGCTTTACAGCTAGAAAGAAGCAGTTCCACACCGCAAGAAACCTTTTCATTGTAAACCCCACGAAAATCTCTTCACGCATCAAGGGCAAGAGCGTATCTTTCTTCATGACAACTCTCCTGGAGAGAACTGTGGCTTCGGTCTTGCTGGCCTAGAGGTCCCCACACTCAGCTACCAGAGGAATGAGGAGGTGTCCAATGGAAAGAGAGCGAGTCAGGCTGCCATGTTTACCCAGAGTCCAGGCAGGCGCCCTGTGGCTCTGAGTTCCTAAGGAGGGGGCTGTGTGGCCTCCCCTTCCCGAGGCTTTCTACAAGACAGAGAAAGAGAGTGGATGCCAAGTCAGTGAGTGTGGGATCATTTGGCTAGATCATTTGCAGTTTTTCCTTTTGTGGAGGATGGCGGATGTATCTAGAATCACTGCATGACAAACACACCAGGCCACGATGTGTAAAACCCATAACATTTATGTTTTGAAATGTCAGACCTTTGAGTTTAAAAACAGACTTTAGAGAGCTTGAGAAGCTGGCAATTAATCAGTACTCTCTATTCAGAATGAAAGCACAGAATGGTTTGTTGTGTCTCGATACACAGATGGATATGGCTGGATATAATTACTTTTTCTCTATGGTGCTCAAACACCCATTTGTTTGATTCCCCCTACTCCTTTCATAATTTATTGTTTGGCATTTGGTAAGCTTAGCTTGGTAATGCAGTGGGTCTGAAAATCATTTTTTCAAAATCGGTGCCACTGTTATATTCAGAACAAAACCCACTGTGTTTTCGATCATTGTGAGATCGGGTTCTTGTTGTCTTAGGGTCACTGATTGACTGACAGATCCAGGGCTTCTGGATTCTGTCCTGGGTCTGCTGGTTTCTGTCTAAGCAAAATGCAGGAGCCTCTGCCCAGTTTCCTTTAATTGGCATCTGGGATCTACTCTGCATATCTGCTCTGTTCCATGGGAATTCTAGTGAGACTTGGCTCCTCAGACTCATGTATTTCATAGTCAGGATGCATTTATTGAGTTCTTAGACTGTGCCTAGACTCCAAGGGTATGGAGAGAAACAGGCCACTATCACTAATCCTGGGCAGTGAGACCGAAGTCTGAGTTGTGTGGAGACATGAACAAAAAAGGCAGCCAGCGAAGGGTGACCAACACAGCTTGGGAAGTGGCAGAGATTGGTGGGGCTGGGTGGGGGTCAGCCTGGGGATATTTTCCCTTTGGGAAATTGACCATTTTCTGATTTAGGATTCAGACACTGTCCTTTACAGCGATTGAATTTTTATTTCTTTCTATATATGAGATTAGGAAGGAGTTCAAAATGTCACACAACTGCCGATCTGGCAGAGTTTGTATAATGGGATTGTCAACGTTGTTGTCAGGATGGGGTGTGATGCTATGTGTGTGAAGATTATATTTAGAAAAGCCTTATCTTATGACTCAGCAGGTTCGACATCCTGCATACCTATATATTATTAATTTTTCCAATATTTTAAAATATCGAGATGATAAAATACTTTTTTATTTTAAAGAATTTCCTCTCCTTTATTGTGTCTTTTCATAGTAGTTACTATTCATGTCTTCAAATAATGGATAAAAAGTGTAATTACTACAATTTGGAGGGAGGGGGTCTTTTAGTAAAAAGGGTGCTGCGTACTCTCATGCCCAGAAACACTGACAATATAGGGAGAGGTGTCATTTTTTTTTTTATTAAATCATAGCTGTGTACATTAGTGCAATCATGGGGTACAATGCGCTGGCTTCTTATACAATCTGAAATATTTTCATCAAACTGTTCAACATAGCCTTCATGGCATTTTCTTAGTTATTATATGAAAACATTTGTGTTTTGCATTTAATAAGTTTCACCTGTACCCTTCTAAGTTGCATTGTAAGTGTGATTCCACCAGAGAGAGAGGTGTCATTTTTAAAAGGCAATCTTCGTTCTCTCATCTGTATGATACATGAGCCTATAAACAACATACCACTCTGAAAGTCCCTTCAACTTGGAAAATGACCAAGAAATGTCATCTCAGCAATAGCAATTCACATTGCAATTTTGGATCCTGCTGTTCTAACTAGAAGAACTAAGGGACAGTGGGAAATTGGCTTTTCTCAGGTCCCATCTGTCAGTTTTGCCTCCGCAGTGTCATGGGGCAGGCTGGCGTAGGCAGGCAGCTCTCAAAAGCAGTGTGAGATGGGTGGGAAAGAGCTAGGAAGGAGCACACGGCTAGTCCCACTTCCCTATTTTTCTGTTTCCTATTTTCTTATTGGTAGACTATCATTCAGGACTAGGATTTTCAGAACATTCCTTTCCTATTTTTTTTTGTTGTTGTTGTTTTTGCAGATTTTGGCTGGGGCTGGGTTTGAACCCACTACCTCCGGCATATGGGGCCAGCACCCTACTCTTTTGAGCCACAGGTGCCACCCGCCTCTCCTAATTCTTCAAGAGTCTCATGATCTTTGGATACCTGTGCTGACTGTCTCATCCTGAAGGGACAGACTGGCCCTTCTGCTTGCTTATTGATTCCTGGCATGGAGCTGAATATTTCTGGTTTTCAGGTCTGCCCTGCCTAACCCACACCAGGTCCAGCATCAACCATCCTTATGTGGAATCTTAAACAATTTTTGCACTAGCAGGAATGGAACTAGATCAAGATATTCATCTCTCAAGACATAAATCCTGTCTGTTCTATATTATCTTATATGGCAGCCTACGGCTTGTTCTTTGGCCTCTCTGGATCTCAGTATCCTGATCTGTAGAAGGATACTGTATCAGTTCAGGTCTTCTGGGAAGCAGATGCCAAGATGTAGTTAGAGTTCTACTTGTGAAAGAAAAATAGGAACAAGGAGCTGATGGAGCCTCCAGACCTTTATGTGTGTGCTGTTAAGCAAAACGTCATTCAATCCACTTGTTAAAGCACAAGAAGGAAGACTTCATTCAGAACCAGTGTGATAGGTATAGGGACTACTGCAATGGAGTTTTGCAGTGGGGAGAGAGACTGGGCCCAAGTCCTAATATAGTGGGGCAAGTGGGAATTGACAGCCAAGGAGCTGTGTGGGCGTCAGTGGATAGAAGATCACCAGAGGAAACAGCAGGGGTGAGGGGATTCTGGCTACACTGACCTACCAGGATTCTTGCTGCAGACTGGCCAGGGTGATCAGATATCACCCAGGGATGGAGAACCTGGTCAGATCTGGAACGTGATCAGATAGATGTCGAGGGCGAGGGGCTCTTGCTAAATGAACTTAGCAGAGTTCTTGCTAAAAGTGGGTTTTACAAGGAAGTGCAGAGATGGGTTTAGCTAAAGATTCAGGAGCCTGACTAAAGTTTGGCCAAGCAGAGAATCTGTCAGGACAGGGAACTCCCTCAGATCACTATGCAAGGCTGATGCTTGTGGAAGGAGAAGGGGAAGGAAGGCAGATGTGGAGGGAGGCTGAGGTGCTGATGCTACTTTGAGGAGGGCTGAGCCAGCTGCAGGGGGAGCACAGTGCAGAGAGTCCACAGAGCAGTCCCCAGTTGGGTGCAACTGGCTAGGCGTTGGTGCCCTCCCCAACCTTCGTCACTGACACGGCCTTAGCTCAAATGTTGCAGCCAGAGCTGACATCTAACTGTGCTCTTTCCAGCTGAACTGCAAGTTCTTTCTTAGAAGGGGATATGAATGCTGTATCTTCATAGATGCTTTTTTTTTTTTTTAAATAAAAGGCCAGGATAAAACCATCTTAATGTTTTAATTCAAGCTACATGCATCTCTTCACAACCATTTAATTATATGAACATTTAAGCATGAGTACAGGAGAACTTTCCATGTTTCTTGGAGCCCAGGACACATTTCCCCTGAGTATCAGAATGTGTTTCACCAGGGCTGATGTCCTGGGCGCACATGCCGCTATGAGTTGGCAAAGTCAGAGTCCTGGTGATGAGACCCAGGAGAGCTCTGGACACACATGCAGGGAGAGTGTATTCCAGAGCTGCCTGGGTCTGAAGAGAAGCCGGAGCTGCAGGGAGAAGCTGGCGCGTGGGCTGCCTTCTGCTCCCCAGGAAGGCCTCCCACCAGCCTCGTCAGCTCCTCTCTGGGCTTCTTTCCAGGTCCAACAGTTGACGCCGCCTGAAGAGCCTCCCTGATTCTTGACTTGCCATTTAGGTTTTAGGAAATTAGACTTTAGAAAACACATCGTGCTTTCACTTTCTTTTTTTTTTAAGCTGGTGCCTTTGAAGATGAGGTTCAGAAAGAGGCTGCCTGGGCCCCAGGCCAAAAGGTGATACCCCTGAGCAGAAATGAGTCAGCTCATCCGTCTTTGATGACCCTGCAATTCCCACAGCAGCTGTCTCTCCTGCTGCCCCAAGCCTGACCTTTGAATGTCCTGCTCTATTCTGCTCCTCTCCTTCGGGCTCTTGGCATCATGCCCTGACCGCCCATCTTTGGGCCCTGTGTTGCCATCTCGTGGACCATACTGCTCTTGCTTTTTGGGTCTGATCTCTGTGTTTCCCTGATTTCCACCATGCTACGCCCTAGTATCCTGCATCCCGAGTTCCTTTACTTCTTTAGCACCTGACTGTCTGTCTGCTAGTCTCAGAAGGGGAATGCTTTGTGCTTGACATAAAGTATTCAGTTAAAAAGGAGGTGAGACTATCTCAAAGACATAGATCAGGGCATTTGGGATGGGGAAGGAGCAAGTAGGGAAGGATGGTGAACAGCTATTTTGGACAAAGGTAATGGAGCTGGAGTGTGTGTCATTCACTTCCATGCAGTACTGGTAGACTTGGCTGAGTGGCTGTTTGGGGGAAGCATTGTCTGCCTCTGTGGTGGACACTGGGATGCACCACTCAGGTCTTCTCTTGAGAAATGAAAAATGTATTCCTCTGCTATTGGAAGTACTGCTAATACATAACCCTTAACTTTCAGCTGTCTTTCCAAAGTGCTTTGGCTCAAGAAAGCCATCTTTCTCAAGGCCATATGCCCTTTCTGGGGCTACTGGAATCCAGTGACTGATCAATGTAAGGGTATAAAGACCTAACCCCTTTCCTCCAATTCTGGGCAGCTCTGAGGTGCCACCCCAGTGTTAGAGCTTCCCAACAGGTATGTCAAGACCTTCCCTGGGGCTGCACTAAAGTTCTACTTCTCCGTCTGCCCAGTCTTGCTTCCTTTCCTTCCCTCTCATAGTATTCCTCCCAATATCCTGTAGCTCTTCCTAACAACCTTTTTGTCTGTTTTGTTTTGTTTTGAGACAGAGTTTCACTTTTTCATCCTTGGCAGAGTGCTGTAGCATCATAGCTCACAGCGACCTCAAACTCTTGGGCTCAAGCGCTTCTCTTGTCTCAGCCTCCCAAGTAGCTGGGATGACAGGTGCCCGCCACAACACTTCGCTACTTTTAGAGATGAGGTCTTGCTCTGGCTCAGGCTGATCTCTAACCTGTGAGCTCAAGCAATCCACCTGCCTCTGCCTCCCAGAGTGCTAGGATTACAGGTGTGAGCCACCTTATTCTCCTAACAACCTTATTCTCCATTTCAGAAGCTGTTTTCTGAGGCCCCTGGCATTCAACACCTTCCTTCACAGCTCCACTATATTTTAGACAAGGGATTTGGGGTGGTGATAACCTCCAGCTCATAGTCACAGTTCATCACTGTGAGTTAAAACTGTTAATGTTTCAAATCAAATATTCATTGAAAACCTGTTCTGTGTGAAGCAACAAGCTGAGCAGTGTCACTAAGCATTAGCAAGTTGCCTCAGTGTGTCCTGTAAAGAGAGAGGTAATAGCCTTAAAATAAAATTTTTTGAGCCAGGAGACAGAGGAAAATGCAAGTGAGCCCAAGTTTAGGTGAACTGATCCAGACGCAGGCCTTGCCCTAGAGAATGTAATTGGGAGTTAAGATTTTGGTATCCAAAGGGCAGCAGAGACCTGCAATTGATTGGGGTCACCATTGAGTCCAAAGTAGAGAGACCTAAATACAGTAGAACTTCCATAGTTGACCATCCCCTTATACTGACCACCTTCTTAATTTGCCCTCATTTTCATAGACCAGACATGCACCACATGTCTGTATCAGTACAGCAGGTTTAGTTCCTTATGTTGACAACCACCCTATGTTGACCAGTTTGTTTCAGTACCGTGGGTGGTCAACTTACAGAGGTTCTACTATAATGCAAGGCAGGGAACATTACATGCTCTATAGTTCAATGGGCAGTGGGGAACAGGTAATAGTGGAGAGATCTCTCCCTTTGTGAAAGAAACCAACAAGAGCTGGACAGGGCATCAAGGGCCCACTTGGCTGGGGGTTCTGACAGGTTTCTAGCAAGAATAGCAGCGCACATGTCATGTAGACTGAACAAAGACCTCCAACTTTGGAGTAAGGATGCAGTATTCACGTTACTGCAAGGTGCAAGGTGCTAGCTTCCACCTGCTGGGGTCATGGGTGCACGGTTTACTTTTAAGGCCCTTAAAACTGGATTATCTGGTATTTTCAATCAAATAATTCATGAGAATATCCAATGAAATTTTGGTGTTACATTGTGCCTCTGCTCACCCGGTTGCAAAGGCATTTTTGTTTCTGTTCATTCAGGTAGTACGTCATGACCGTTACTCAGGCTTTGGCAACCTAAAAACCTGGATAAATGACTTCATCTTTCTCAGTCTCAGCTTTCACGTCTGCAAACTGAGGAGAATAATAGAATGTTTTGGCCTCTTCATACCTTTCCAGCTTGTTGGGATGTCTGCATTTGGAGGGTCTGTTTCAATCCTCAGGTTCACGGAGAGCCTCTGCCCAGAAGTGTGACCTCGGAGCACACCAGTTTGCTCTCTCGTGCCCTCCCACCCTCTTCTCCCCGGGACCCTTTCTGAGTGTCTAGAACAATGGCGGAAACCTGTTTGATTACAGGCAAAAGTCTCTCCGGGAAGCTTCAACCCTTTCAGGGTAATTTGGCATGATTTTATGGAAGTGAGCCTTGGGGAAAATTCAAATGTCAAGTATAATTTGGTACTTGAAACATGAAAGAAAAAGGTTTCTGATTTCTTTTTATCTACATTCCCCCTCTGCACACTGTCCTGCCTTCTCTCTTCTCTCTCAGGGGTCATTACCCCACAGCAGGGGCTAAGAGGTGAAGCAACAGTAGCAGGTGGTGATCTTTTAACCCCGGCTCACTCCCTTAGCAGGGGGCACTCAGCTGCACTCACTTACCCAGCTGCCTTTTCTGACCCCTGTTTTTGACTGCTGGCAAGGCAACAGTGAGTTGAAGTTTTCTTAAATGTTGCCTATATGTCTAGTTTATTTAAAAGACCAGGAAATGGGCTGTGCTTTTGGCTCAAAGGAGTAGGGTACTGGCCCCATATGCTGGAGCTGGCAGGTTCAAACCCAGCCCCAGCCCAAAACTGCCAAAATAAATAAATAAATAAATAAGACCAGGAAATGGAGGGAAAGTTTTACCTTCTCAGCTTAAAGACGGTGCATTTCCAGAAGGCTCCTTTTCCAATCCTTGCCCTGATTTGAGGTCAGACTACCCTGTCCATCAGACTCTGAAAGTTGGGGTTCCAGCACCATCATTTACTAGCCATATGACTAGCAGGTTATGTCCCCATGCCAACCAGGTCTGCCACAGATGAGTGCCCACCCGCGCAGACACTGTGCCTGGTTCCTAGTACGGAAAAGCAAATAAGGAATATGACTGCTCCTTTGGGCCCACCTTCCAAATGTCATGTAGAATGTCTTGTAGGTCCATGCTAACCCAGAACTATGCAGGGAAGGAGATTCTGGGAAACATAACTCCATTGGAGCCAAATTGACACATGACAAATCCACAAAAAGGGCTTCAGGAAGCATGTGAGCCAAGTGCTCAGTCCAAAAGGACACTCTGGAATCATTCTTCCCTCTTCATCAGTCCTTGCTCATCAGAGTCCTTGGGCAGCAATGGAGGGGGGCTGCAGTGGGTACCTGGGTCCGGCATGTGTGCGTGTGTGTGGTGGACAGTGAATGGCTGCTGCCATCCTGAGACCAGGGAATCAGACTGACAACAGACTGTTTGAGTCTTTTGGGGCTGCTTCTCTCCTTCTTTTTTCAGCATGACTGATAAAGAGGTTTTCTACTTTACTGCTCAGGTGTGTCTGGATCAGTCTGGGAAAAGCTAGCTTCTGAGAGAGCTGACCAGCCACCCTCTTCATTTCTCTAATCCTCTGTTTTCATGGGGTTTGAGGATAGTTTTGTTGTCTGTACCATGATGGATAACCTGCCCCAACACTGGGACACTCAGTCATAGGGAGTTCAATTCCTGTAGGAAGCTTTGGAAACTATCTCATTATCTTAACCAGTTGGGCATTGCTGGGGCCCAGCCATAGATACAAGGAATTTGCTTTCCAATAACCCTCCTCTTAGACTGGGATGTGTGGGTGAATTCTACTCTGCGAGAAGTGGCACAGAAACCAAGTAACGTGACCATTTTCCAGACCAAGAGGGACTAGGAAATATGTGTACTGAAGGCAGAGCTTCTTATTTGTGGTTGCCCAGGTACCTTTGGGTGCATCCACCTCTTCTGTATCCATTTTGGTTATCGTGAGTCCAAATCTGTATTGTCTTCTATTCCCAGATAAAGGGAAGTTACATTTGATTACAGGACAATAACCAAGGCATGTAACTTGACCAGCCCTCCAAAGACCTTATATGATTTAGTTTTATGGTTTCTACAAAATTAGGGATTTTTCCATGATATTTCAACATCATGCTTTCTTACCCACAGGTTGGTTTGGTCAATTACTGTAGTCACTCCTAGCCTGTAAGGGTACTTAGATGGAGCTATACTTCATTGGTTGGGCTTGTACCATTTGGTGGCATCACAGGTGGACAAAAATAGTGTGAATGGACAGAGCTCTCATTATGGCACAAAAAGGGAGGGGTCAGAAGTCTGCATTGGTAGGAGCAGTAATTGCCAAATAACATCTCTGTGCCAACAGCATCAGCATCATCCGAGAACTTGTTAGAGATGCAAATTCTTGGGGTTCCACTCTAAACCTACTGAATCATAATCTCTGCGGATGCAGCCCAGCAAACTATGTTTCAACAAGCCCTCCAGGTGATTGTGCAGGTGGCTGATATCTGAAAAACACTGCTGGAGAGCTAGGAACAGACTGATTTCCTTGACAGCTGCACCAGCTGCACACTTGCTCAGACAGCTCACACGAGAGAGGCACAAACATGAGGTTGGAATGAGCTGAAACATTCAGGCAAGAGAGGTCAGCTGTTCTTACCAACACATTTGCCCACATCCTTAACTTTTATGGGTAAAAACTTTGAAGCCAAGAAAGAAGATGGTGAGCTGCCTGAAGTTATCCAGTTGACTGCAGAGTTCTGAATGGATTTTAGCTCTCGGATTCTCAGTTCATTGCTTTGTTTTTGTTTTTTATTCTAGGTTCTCAAGAAGTTGGGAGGGTAGATGGCTTATGGGCAGTAGATAGCGTATTGTGTTGGGATGAATTCATCTAAATTCTGCCACTTTCTATGTATGGCCAAGGGAGAAGCATTGTACTCTCCCTCCCTGGTCTTGGTTTTCTCATCTGAAAAATGGAAACAACAATCCATGTTCTGCTTATTTCAAATGAGGTACGAAAGGTCTGCAAATTGTACCATGAAATCTGTTCAGAAACTAACTATAGCAGCTGCAGTGGCAGCCTCTATTGCTGCCTTTCCTACCAGCACCCGGCTGTCCTGCCTTGCTCTGAGAGACGGGAGGGGGATAGCAACTCCCATGCCTTGTCAAGGAGGCCACAGAGCTCTCACGGCCCAGAGAAACTATCCTTTCCTTTCATAGACTAATTCAGATGACAGCCTTTCCCATTCTGGTTCCAGCCCTATTAAAACTAGCAAAACAACCACTTATGTGATAATCATTTTATCACACAGCTGCTATTGTAAATAAGGGATGGAGGCCCCTGTGCTGGGCCATCTTTACAACAGCTCCATCTAAATGCAAATGCAGATCCCCTGCCAAACCGGGAGGTGAAAGCTTTCCTATTAGCAGGCAGGAGATAGGAGAGTTAATTTAATGCTAAAACATTCCCATGCAAGGAGAGCAATTTCCCCTGTTGAGCAGTGGCCTCATTTTCTCTCCATGACCACCGTGCCCATAATATGATAATTTTTACCTTTTTAAACTTTGCTGAAGGAAAAAGGACAGTCATCTATCTTTGGAAATGGCTCCTTCTGCATTCATTTTATCTACAAAAATGCAGATATTTGTCTATTTGGTAAATGAACAGCCTGGAAAAAGCTAAAAGATGAAGATGACTTCAGCACTGTGACATGTTGGGATTCAATGCCTATACTTGACTTCATGAACTTGCCACAGGCAGGCCTGCTGTGTGAGGTTATTTGCCCGGTCTAGACTAAAGGGGTCCTTTTCTTCCTTCTTGTAGCCAATCTTCCTGGGCTGAGAGAAAGAGGGATTGAGAGGGAAAAAGGAAGAAAAGAATATGGATAACCACGTTCATGTTCATAGCATTCATTTTAGCAGTGGGTTGGGAGGAATTAAAGTGGGTCCTTCTTTCTAAATGTGTTGGATCAGATGCTTTTAAGTTGTGTGGCTTTGAGCACTCACTTAACCTTGCTTCTAGGATTCCTTAACTGTTGTAGATATTGGAGATAAAATTCATGCCTTGTGCCTATATATAGAGAGAGGGAATGAATGCTTTCCAAGCCCATTTCACAAAGCTACCACTGCCCTGGTTTTTCACATTATCACCATCACAGAAACCCTGAGAGCACATTGGGATTAGCCCCATTTTATAGATGAGGAGATGGACTTGGATGTTTGTCTCATCCATGTTTATACAGCTAGTGAAGAAGCTCCAGTCCATTCTCCTTACTCATGAATTCTATACTTGTGAATTTCCTTACATCCTCAACTTTATTTGCAAGCTCCAAATCCATACTTGCAGCTTTTTTGCAGTCACTTATGGACAGGGATAGAACTCAGAAAAATTCAGTTTTCCTATCATGCATGTGTTCAGCTGAGGCCAAATGAGGTGACTCTGCCCCCTTGTCTCAGCTCATGCTAAATGTGCATCCTTCTTACAGTCTACTTAGGGCCATGCCTTCCTATTTGTGTGCTTTTGTTGTGATTTTGCTGTTTGAAATGGCCACTAAATGCAGTGCTGAGGTGGTGCCTAGTGTTCTTAAGATTAAGCAGGCTGTATTGTGCCCGACAGAGATAATATGCACATTAGATAAGCTTCATTTGGGCATGAGATAGGGTGCTATTGGCTGGAAGTTCAATGTTAATTATGAGTCAACAATAGATATCAAATAAGTTATCTTTTAACAGAACTCATGGAAACAAGGTTACAGTATCAATCTATTAATGAAAATATTGTGATCAGGGGTTGGCGGTAACCTAATCCTGCATTTCTATTAGGAGAAATGGTTCAGGACTCACTAATTTAGTGTTGTTAGTGACTTTATGGGACATATTGGTTGTGAATAATAAAACACTGTACCTTGAGTCAGGTCTGTATGCCTCTTCCATCATCCTTAAGAAGGAAAGAAAAATACCACCAAAGTGGTCTACCCCTCCCTCACAGCATCCTTATCCCAGCTGGAGTGCCATTCTTCCCTATTGGAATCAGAGGATTTGCTGCTTCAAGAAGCACATGAGCTGTTTCCTGACCAGCTGGGAGGTCCTGGACAAGTTATGAGCTCTCTTCCTGTACAAGGTGAGGTTCTCAATAGTATTTGGCTCCCAGGGTTGTTTGGAAAAATTAAGTGAGATCCTTGTATATAAAGTCCTTAGTGTAGTGCCAAGGTCATCTTAAAAAATAGCAGTTGTTAATGTAATTATTAGGATCTTGGTTTGAGGTTATTTTGTGATGTGTATGTTCCAAGCCCTTCCCTGACTGGTGAGTCTGCTTCTTTACTGGGACTGCCTTTCATTCTCTGCCTGCCCTTTCTGAAGGTTTCTCCCAGTTTCTCTGATTCTTGCCCTTACCTGCCCAGGCCCCATTGATATTCAGTAGGTTGGAGGCTGAAGTAACTATCCTCACTAAGATGGGAGCCCTGAAACTCACAGCAAAGTGTGCAGGGTGTCAGATGATGCCAGCATGTACCAGGGAGGTATTAGTCTACTACAAGAAATCCCACACTTTTTAGATTAAAAGTCTAAATAAACCTCTATGGCCCCAATGAGCCAAGGTCACTGAGAGTCTGGTATTTGAGATTTCTCCTTGATTGGACTGTATAAGAACACAAGAGTTTACATGGTCCCACAAAAATCAGGATGGGATGCTCTACCCCTGAGGGTAGCAATGGCACCTGTCAGAGTGCTATCCAGCACTGCCCAGTGACATCCCTCAATCCTCTTTGATGATAGCAGGCATGGTCGTAGAGATGTTGCTGTTGGTACCCTGGCTGTGGCCTTAAGCCTCTATGGGTCTCCTTGCAGCTACCCAGGTTCTGACCTCCCAGGCACTTCTTTTAGTGGAAATCCCAAACCCTGCTTCTCTTCCAAGCCCTAAGAGGAAGAGGCAGGGGGTTGGGTGAGGGGGAGGGCAAGATTCCAGCTATTTTTCCATTCTTTTATACCAAATATAATTTCCTAGAGCAGAAGCATGAGATATCAAGGATATTCCAAGGAGATCCACCATAGACTAGAGTGGATGGAGGGTTGGGATGGATCCACTATAGAGTACCCCTCATCACTTAAGGACAACTTTGAAAACTCTGGACAACCACCTTTGGAATATCTGTTAGATTTAAAAAGATAATTTGTAATCCAACAAGTTTCAGGTTGAAAACAGTCTTCCTGCTGTCAGTTAGTGGTGTTTGTATCTTCGTATCTGGGCTGTAGGTGATGATTTGCTTGGTAGTGCTTGGGAAATGGTGGGATCCTGTGTTATGCTAGTGCTGGTGCTTGCAAGATCCTGGGGGTTAAGAATGGGCACTATCTTCATTTTACAAAGGAGTAAATAGTACTTGAGAGTTAAGAGAAGTGCCCAAAGATGACAAGAGGAGTGACAATTCAAACTGAGGTGGGCTGAGCCCAAAACCAATGCCTCAAACACTGAGCATTTAGAGACAGTATTGGAAAGATGAATCAGGTATAGATCCTGATCTTAACAGGTTTCCAATTTGCTGAGAGTTTATATTGCATTCTGATTAACTTTTTGTTTTGTTTTGTTTTTATCATGGTAAATGCAAATGGGACTGCCTCGGATGGCTGGTTTGGGAATTGGCCACTGCACCCTCAGGGGTGGATCTCCAGAGCAGCCATGACCTTCCCCTGGAGGGAGGAAACTTCTTTCCAGCCATGGTACACTGGCCAGGGGCAGAAGTGACTTTAGGTGGGCCAATTAGAGTGTTTCTCTCACTCTCTCTCTCTCTCAGATGTCTTGGAATAGAATCAAGTAAAATCAAGGTTCTAGAACAAAGATCTCTGAACTCTTTTTGATGAAACCCAAAAGCATCCCTGAATTCTTATCTTTCTATTGATTTGCTTGTTCAACTCGTCCTTGTATTCATCAAAATGCCTCTGTGTTATCATCATTGTCACCACTACCATCATCATTAAGGAAGCTCATTCAAGTTGCTTTCTGATTTTGCAATCAGCACAAGCTTAAGAAATATACAGGTTTGCTCTTTATCCCATTTTACAACTAGATGTGAAGGCCTCTGCTCTGCTGAGTGTCAACCAGACTATGAAAAAAATGACTTTGGAATCCTTACCAATCAAAGCACTGAGCTCCCAGATCCCAGGCTTTCTTGAGTCAGCTCTTGGGTGTTTCTAAGTTTAGAATCTACCAAAATAATCAAAGAGCCTGACTGTTGGAATCTAAGTCATCTTTTACTGATAGCTATTATTCTGTAGAGTCTACCATGCAGACATATTCAGAATTGGCGAGCAGCAAAAAGGGCGTACCTAACTCACAAGTTATGATAAAACGATAGGAGTTGAGGAAGACAAAAACAAAAATTATGTAAGTCAGTTACACTGACTATGGTTTTATCTGAAAAGCACAAAGTCCTACCTTTCAAAAAATTTCAGATTATGGGGGTATATACAATTAGGCTACATAGTTTGCTTCTGTAGGATTAAGTTCCAGGTTGTAGCTGTATCCTTCACCCAGGAAGTGTGCCGTATATCCATGCAATGTGCTCATAGGGCAGAATTTACCTAACCCTTCCTCCTCCCCCGCAACTTGAGTTTAATTGAGTTTTTTTTTCTCATGTGAGCATGTAGTTATTAATTTACTGGTTCTAATTAAGTAATGGGCACTTGTGATGCTTGTCCTGCCATTCTTGTGATACCCTCTTTATTGAATAAAGTTGGTTGATTAACAATCTAGAAAATCTATGTGTAACTGAAATTCTGGAGCCACAGACCTTCATACATATCTTTTGTTTTCCCTAATTAGATCAAGAAATATTAAATTTGTCCCCTCTCCTCATGGAGCTGATTCCCCTTGTTTATTAAGCTGACAAGGTAGCATTAGGATCCACACCCTGTTCTTTTTGACTCCAAAGCCCATGGGTTTAATATGTCTCTGATCTTCAAACTTTCACATGCACAAGAACCTCCCAAGGAGTTTCAAACATTTCCATTTTATGATCCTGTCTCTCAGAGATTTAAAGGCAGTAGATGTGGGAGTGGCACCCAGGAATACGCATTTTCAACAAGCTCCTGAGCCAATTGATATAAGAACTTCAATTTGAGAAATATTTTAGTTCCCTAGATTACCCTCAGAAAGGTAGCATTTATAGAAAAAAAAAAAAAAGAAAGGAATTACACACTAGGCGAATGCACTCAGAAACCTTTCACAAATTGGGAGATGAAATTATATCAAGACCAATTTTTCTATAATAGGAGTTGATTTTGCTTTTTCTTCCCTTTCTGAAGATTGAAGATCCCCTTTCCCCTGCATTTCCTATGGGATTATGGCATTTCTTTTCCTCCAAAGATTATTACTTCAAATAAAAAATAAGTATTTTCAACCTCACTATAAAAATGTATGAGTTAGATGAAGGTGGTTCTGGAGGCCTAGCCACTAAGGAACAAGGGGATCTGATTAGTACATTTTGCTTTCATTTATCAGAAGGGTTGTCAGCCATTCCAATGTACTTTAAAGCATTTTGCACTATCTGTACAGAAAAAGTACATTATTTCTTGTAAGAATTGGGTGCTTGGGATGCAGGTCACAGGTAAACTTTCTCTAGAGATACTTGGAGAGAGTTTTTCCCATTGCCAAGAGTCTGTCTGCTCTGTTCTCCATCCTACTTTCCTTAAAAAGGGATCAACCACTGATCAAGGTAGGAAATGGGATTTCAAGTGCCATTGATTCACTTGGCCTAGCTCTTTTTTTATTTTTTCCTTTCTCTGTGCTCAGCATTTAAAAAGAAAAATCCCCCACAAATCAAAACACCAGGGAGTCAGGAATTGGATAGTTCGTCTGAAAGAAATGTGGATGGTGAGGCATTGTAACAAATTAAAGAGATAAAAGACAGACTTCAATAATATAGATGACTTACAGTAGTTGTTCCGTCTGGATGCCTTTGCTCCAATTAATACCTTCTATAGCCTTAAGGTGAGATTATGAAGGAGCTAATAAGATCCTCTAAATCCTACTGTTTTGAAAGAATCCTTATTGTCTAATTCCCTTGGCTTCTCTGTAATACTTTCAAGAGGTTTCAAAGCCAAAGTTCCAGAAATATAGGGCTTCCTCCCCTTCAGCCTGGGAGATAAGTAAAAATAATTGATTCTTCAGGGTCCTTAATTTGTCGGGATTGCAAACTGAATCCTCAAAAGATTGGGATCCATTTGTTATATAAATGTTTCTAAGACTAAAAAAGCTGAAGGCAGAGTAAGATTTGAGTCAGGTAGAAAAAAAGAGTCTCAGGATTATCTCTGTGTCTCTATACTCACTCAACATTTTAAATAGTCCTTGTGAATATTAATACAATTATTTTGAAAACGTCTCCAACCCTGCTACTCTGAGACACTGGGCAGGCCATTTAATAGTCTGGCATTCTTTTTCTCATTTCTATTGGGTCCAGCATTCAACGTGGAGTGAAGTTAGAACTCTGCTCCCTTGCATGTGATGAGAAATCTTTCCCTCTTTCTGGAGGGGAATTTGTCCTCATGTAGAATTGGAATAAGAATGCCCACATGAGAGGCCTTTTGTTTTATCCATGCTGTTAGCCATGTAGTGCTTTATTTATTCATTTTTAAGTCCCAGACATATCCTGGATTCTAGGTTAGAATGGTGTCTGGCTTTAAGAAGCTCTAAGATGAGACGAATGGCCAAAAACTTACAAAAAATGCTCATAGTCCCTAATCATCAGAGAAATGCAAATCAAAACCACCATGAGATATCACCTCATCCCCATGAGGATATCCCACATCACAAAGTCCCAAGCTGCAGATATTGGTGTGGATGTGGAAAGCAGGGAACACTGTTACGCTGTTGGTGGGATTGCAAACTAATACAGACTGTTTAAAAAGAAGTATAGAGAATCCCCAAAGAACTCAAAACAGACCTTTCATTTGATCCTGAAATCCCATTACTAGGTATCTACCCAGAAGAAAAGAAGGACATTTGGACTAGATTGTTTATCATAGCTCAGTTTACAATTGCCAAGAGTGGAAACAACCCAAGTGCCCATCAATTCATGAATGGATTAATAAACCGTGGTATGTGGATACCATGGGATACTATTCAGCCATAAAAAAGATGAGACTTGGCAGTGCCTGTGGCTCAGTGAGTAAGGCGCTGGCCCCATATACCCAGGGTGGTGGTTTCAAACCTGGTCCCAAACTGCAACCAAAAAAATAGCCGGGCTTTGTGGCAGTTGCCTGTTATCCCAGCTACTTGGCAGAGGCAAAGGCAAAAGAATTGCCTGGGCCCAGGAGCTGGAGGTTGCTGTGAGCTGTTACACCATGGCACTGTACCGAGGGCGACAAAGTAAGACTGTCTCTAAAAAAAAAAAAAAAAGATGAGACTTTACACCTTTTGTATTAACCTGGATGGAGTTGAAACACATTCTTCTTAGTATCTTCTTACTGTCACAAGAATGGAAAAGCAAGTATCCAATGTACTCAATACTAATATGAAGCCAGCAGACAATCTAATACACGCCCACACAAGAGAAAAACTCAATTCAAGTTGGAGGGAGGGGTGAGGAAGAAGGGAGGAGTGAGGAGGGGGAGGGGGATCGGTGTGTTCTATCTAATGGGCACAATGTAAGGGCATTTGGCACATCTCCTGGGTGCGGGACACAGCTACAACAAGGACTTTACTTAACAAATACAAACATTGTAACCTAATTGTTTATACCCGATATTAATCTGAAATTAAAAAAAATAAGAAAAATAGAAGCTCAAAGATTATGGGGTTGATATATAAGAAGTCAATTACAACATAGAGTGTTCAGATTCCTGATAGAAGAAATACGAGGGAACAGTGACCGGACTTGGTCACCTAAAACCATGTGGGTGGGGGTGGTGCAGAAAAGTGCCAGGGCCAGCCCCAAACCATCTTCTTTTCTGGGGGACTTGACCCTGCTGCTGTAGTCTGTGCCTTGCTAATCCTATCACGGTGATTCCTCTCTTGCTAGGGATTGATTTAGTCAAGGCTTTGTTCCACAGGGCTAGTCACTGAGAATTGAGAGAACGTCTGCTGGGGGAGTCCGAGAAATATTTCCTTGCTCTTAAAGACAGGCACACAGGGAGAACAAGCATCTTTCCTTCCCTTGGTTGCTGCTGTGACCACACGTTTTGCCTAGACCAGCAACAGCTGTCTACAACCATGAAGGAGCTAAGGAGGGTGGTGCCTGTGGCTCAGTGGGTAGGGCCTCAGCCCCATATACCAAGGGTGGCAGCTTTGAACCTGGCCCTGGCCAAACTGCAACCAAAAAAAATAGCTGGGTATTGTGGTGGGCGCCTGTAGTCTCAGCTCGGGAGGCTGAGACAAGAGAATCGCTTAAGCCCAGGAGTTGGAGGTTGCTGTGACCTGTGATGCCACGGCACTCTACTGAGTGCGATAAAGTGAGACTCTGTCTCTACAAAAAAAAGAGACTAAGGAGACAGACTTAGGTTGGCAGAGCAAGAAAGATGGGTATCATCTTTAAGGAGGTGTTTGAGCAGCTGAGTTCACCAGCTGAGGAACCCCCTTCGTTTGAGACTTTGTGTTTTGAGAGACAATATATCTTTGTTACTCTTTAAGCTGGTTGAGTCAGGGTTTCTGTGACTTTGCCTAAAAGGACCCTAGATAATACCTGCCCTAGATGTTGACATCATAGGTAATACCTGAAGAAGTAGGAGTCACTGAGGGAATAAGAGAGGAGAAGGATGTTCTGCATGGAGGACAGTGCATAGGCAAAGGCCCTGTGGCTTTTGAAAAGAGCCTGGCCCAATGAAGAAACTGCAAGAAACTTCAATGAAAGCATGGGAGGGTAGACGACAAACCTGGTCAGATGAATGGGGCCTAGGCCAGAAAAGCGATTGTGTATCTTTGTAACAATGAGGTGAATCCCTTTTGGGAAAGTGTAAGGGACTATGTGTCTGGGACTAAATTAGGTGACCGCCAAGTCCTCTAATGTAGAAGCACCAGCAAGCAGTTTCATGAAAGACAGTTTTTCCATGGACTGGAGGCTGGAATGGTGGGACATGGTTTTGAGATGGTTCAAGTGTAAGAGCTCTACCTCAGACATCAGGCTTTGGATTCTCATAAGGAGCACGCACCCTTGAGGCCTCACACACGCAGTTTACAGCAGGGTTCATGCTCCTGTGAGAAGCTTATGCTGCCATTTGTCTGGCAGGAGGCGGAGCTCAGGAAATGATGCGGATAATACTGGTCTGGGCTCGGGGTTGGGGACTACAGCTTTAGGGCACTGGTGTTCCTCTCCAAGTTGGAGTCACTGGTTTGCCGGACTGCAAGAGGAACGATTCCTGCTCTATTCCACACGAGTGGCACTCCCACAAGCACAAAATACCCTTTTTGGCCAAGCAAGAGTGTGAAGCTGTGTCTCCAGCATACACAGTGGCCTTGGCCCATGTTGCAGGTTCTGAGCATCAGAATGCTTCCAGACATGGTCGTGGCTGGAGGGAATCTCACAGGCTGTCCCACCAGCCCCAGTGGCCACTGTTTGCTAGTCTCGTCTTTCACACCAGCCAGTCCTCGCCAACCCCAGAGACTTAATTGAGGCTGGATTACGAGGCAGCATCCTTTTAACTCCCAAGGCCTCAATTCTCACAAGCCTAATGGTGAATGTGCACACATCATTCTATTAGAATCCAGAAAAATGGAAATGTCATTTGCTTTTAGAACAAAGCAATCACACTTCCTTGCAGATAGTAGATACAGATGAAACAAGTCCAGTGTTTTTACAGGAAAAAAAGCTTTTCTTCTGGTCACACTGGGTGGGGAAAAAATACCAAAATGCTCTTCGTGTTCATGTCTTTCTGTTTTTGCCTATTTTTAGAAATGTGAAAATCTACATTTTGGTCTTTTAGGGAACGAGACCGCAGTGGGAATGATCGTGTTCGTATCTTGGACGTGTGTGTGAACACCAGGCAGGGGTGGGGCTGATACCACATAGAGGGGCTCATGTGCATGAGATAATTTGGTGCCCTCAGGGACAAAAGTTGGTGTTACTGAGAGCAGAAATAATCCTTCTGATTCTGAGAGGGTCAGTTTCTGAGGATGGCTGAGTCCAGTGCCAGGAAGTGGAGGACTTGTCATTAAGGGCCCTGGGACATAGCACTTCACATTCCTGAGCCCATCTCCTCACCAGGCCAAACATGAAGGCTTTCCCTGTCTACATCCTGTAGACCTCTGCTTCCTGCCTCCAGAGTGGCAATGGGCAGTCCTGACTTCACCCAGA
Source organism: Arctocebus calabarensis (assembly GCA_963573935.1). Lineage (NCBI taxonomy): Eukaryota > Metazoa > Chordata > Mammalia > Primates > Lorisidae > Arctocebus > Arctocebus calabarensis. The sequence goes on along the minus strand of CAUYON010016462.1, from coordinate 5,555 downwards.
GGGGCCCAGTTGTGATGAGTCCTGGTTTTCACGGAAGGTTTCAACTGTGACCAGATATGACAGCCACTGAACTCTTGTGGCTCAGGCCACCCCACTGGCTGCCCACCCAGAAGGATCGAGGGTGGTGGTCAGCAAGAGAGCAAACTCTACGGTGGAAAGGGGGGCTGTGGACTTAGAAGCATAGTTTGGGGGCTGTCAAGAGCCCTTTACCTGGCTAGTTTGCCCATGATCACTCTCTTCCCTTCACAGGTACAGATCCTCATCCCTCACAGACTCTGAATTCATCTATTTGCTGAACTTAGTTTATACCCAGCAGATCAATACTGGCGATATTTTAGTGATTGTTCAAGGACATGGGTATGCGAAAAATTTGAATCATGGAATGTGCACATTCCCAACAGAGGTCTTCACAAGGCCATGTTCTGCCTTCCTGTTTCGGCTCTCGTACTATAAGCAAGAGCCCTTTCATGAGCCTATTTAGTAACATACTTTGTGCGTTTTTGTGCTTTTGTTTTTGATGGTTCCCCTAGTTTAAAAATGGCCCCAGAACATAGTGCTAACACATTGTTTGGTGTCCCTGAACACAACAGGTTGTGTTGTTTGTGCCTTTTGGAGAAAATATACGTTATGTGTCTTAGAGCAACTTGATGCTGGCAGAAGTCATGGTGCTGTTGGCCATGAGGTCAATGTTAATGAATCAACAATGCATATTAAAATAAGGTGTCTTTAACAGAAATGCATATAAAACAGGGTCATGGATGTTTTTATTATGACTAGAAGCTTGCGGGAACCTAACTCTGAGTCTTCCCTATGAGCAGTGGTTTAGTGTTTGCTAATTCAGAGTTGGTAAGGGCTTCAGAGAATATAACTACCGTGGATAATGAGAACTGACTGTATCTTCTTTGTGTTATTGATTTTACCATAGTTATGTACATTGGAGAACCTCAGAGTTTATAAGGCAATCCCTGTAAGAGCCAGGATGGAGTATGAGCAAGCTGTTCAGATGATCAGCTGATGGGGAGCTCACTGCCATGTAACACAGCCCACCTTAGCTCTGATGGCCAGAAAGTTCTTTCCTATGTAAAGCTGTAAATTCTGCTCCTTGAAATTTCCTCTACATTCTACTTACGTTCTCTGGGCCCTCACAGATCAAGTTTGTGTCCTGTCCTGATATATTATTTCCTTCTAGTAGTCCAGATTATAATGATCTTACTCATCTTCCCTATGTCTCCTTCCTCTTCCAACTTTGTCTTCTTCCTCTTTCCCTCCTTTTCCCTTCTTCCAACTCTTAAATACTGGCTTTTAACTTCCTCTTTCTTCTAGGTCAATCATTTCCTTGTTCTTTCAAGTGTTCTTTCCATGACACAAATCTGTTCATTGTCTACTGGTGGAGAAAGTACAGAGCAAAATATTTTTTTCTAACTTTGTTGGTTGAAAATATATCTTACATTCTCCATGAAGTGTCACTTCCCTGCCTAAATGTCCCTGGAGTTCACTTGCTAATTCGTAAAAAGTCGGTTCGTCTTAAACCAAACTCTTTTAAATACACCTGTTTTAGAAGTGGGCCACCTAGACCCTCAGGGTAGAGGAATAATTGTGATAAAAGCCGAAATTATCTGTGCTCATAAGGGATCAGATATGGCATTTTCATACACGTTATTGAGGCTGGGTCCCAATTAATGAGTTACTATTTATAATTTTCCTTGAAAACAACTGTTCACTTTAAAAATAGCTTAAGAAAGGATTTTATTATGGAATGAAGCATGTTACAAAAGACTGCCTTCTGCTGCAGAAGTGAAGGGATTATTTGGAATGGGGAGGGGGGTTTGTGTGAGCCACCCGAGAGATTACTGAGCCTAGGAGAAGGAGGGGAGGATTAGGAAGGTTTGACACAGGACAGTAGATTAAAAGAATCCTAAATATGTATTATAGGCTCTCAGTTACTTCACACAATATTTCAATGCATTTCCTCTGAATAATTTAGGACTAGAGATCAACCAATCACTTACCCAGGGAGGTTTATGAATGAGATGAAATAAAAGTCTTGATCTCACCAAGGACTGTGTATTCTCATTCATAATCATCAGAATTGTTCTTCCTGTTAAGGATAAGACAGAAAGAGAAGGAAGACTAAGATTGAAAAAAAAAAAGACCTATTTATTAAGCCTTTTAAGGAAACATAACATATTAGAAAATAATTAGACGATGCCTTAGAACTATCACTCTATTAGATTTTGGTCTTATGATTTTATTCTTTACTCCTCTTTCTAGATACTAGGACTCAACGTGTAAGTCAGTCTTCAAATGTATGGTGGTGGGTATCTCATATGTAAGGAACTCAATACTGCATTTAGCGTATAATTTCTGATTCCCCAGCTCCCCTGAGGGCTGCCTGGCCTTCACCATAAATGAGAAGAAGCTGACTTCTCCACACCACTGGCACAATGTGGGATAAATATGATGCATATTCTTCATCTGCAAAAGGAGAAATGAGATAAAACTGAAGGGCAACTGTTCCGGTGAATCAAAAACATGAGCGGAAGTTCCGAACCTGCTTGTGAAACTTGGGGTGAGTCGGCGTGACCAATCTGAATGTTCTCCCTGCTTTCCCATGGATCCCAAGCTTCTGCACTAACTCATTTCTTAATTTCTTACTTGATGGATCAATTTGTCCTTTCAATTTTTACCACCACTTATTGGCTTGGCACCATTCCAAGTCCTTTTAAAAAGGTCTGTGTAGGCTTCATTCCGTGGGTGGTTTCTGAGTTTGGGTGGGATCTGACGCTGGGTAAAGGAAAGAAGTGAAGACATTTATAGATTAATTGTCACTCTGTAGGATGACAGAGTTAGAAAAAATTCAGCAGAGGTAAGATTTGCTTAATGATTGATTCACTTGACAATTGAAGTGTTTTCTGTTTTTTATTTTGTTTTGTTTCCTTGGGGTGAGGGTGGAGAGTGGGCTGTTTTCACAGGAGAAAACAGAAATGTTTTTCTTTTTTAAATTATGTGTCTGTCCAATGGTCATAAATCAGAGAAAAAATTTTGTTGTTGTGCCAGGTAATCTGTTGTAAAACAGTCTGTATTAACTCAGTTTGGATCAAAACACATGCTTACCCTGGGCCAAGTGTGTGATATGACAATAACTTGGTTGTCCGGCACACTTGTCTGTGATGAAAATTTATTAACATTTATGAGATGTTATTGATATTGTATTCCAGCTTTGCAATGTAATTCACGTCCCATAGTTCTCTATTATATATACAACTGCTAGCATGTATGAAGTTAAGGTAAGGAGAGGCTCGCTAGTCCACAAGGTCTCTACTTTTCTGAATGGCTTTACCACCAATTCATAAGCCCTTGTTTCCTGGCCCCTCCCCACAACGTCATTATTGCCTTGGGGACAGCAACAGGCCCTTACTGTCATGTAGTTTGGGTATTCTCCACGGAGCCTACCATACGGTTCAGCAGTGGCAAGTCTACAAAGCTTTAGGAGCAGATTTCAACAGTCAGCTTACTCACCCCAGTTTGGGTTTCTCTTTCTTTCTCTCTCTTGAAGCCCCCTTTCTCTCCTTCTCTCTCTCTCTTTTACTTTTTACTTTTACTCCCCTCTCTCTTTCCTCTCTCCTCTCTCACACTCTTTCTCTTTGCCTCTCACTTTCTCTTTTTCCCATCTAATTGCTGGCTACGGTATTACCCCCCCCCCCATACATCGCCTCATTGCCTTTTAAGAATGAGTTTTGCTGCCCTTAGAAATGTGTCAAAAGAAGCATCTTGAATGCATTTTCTTTTGAAATTTATGAGATTTGCCTGTGTCAATTCCCCAGTGAATAGATGAGTGCAGAGCCCCTACCAACTCTCTTCCTGGGGAAAACTGAGGAGATCTCTGCAGACAATCCAGGTGCTGAAGTCATATAATGAGTTGCCTGGAAGCTCAGCAGATGTTAAGGTGTCTTTTTTTTCAGGCGTCTATTGATTGTGAAGAAAAATTAGACAATTGGCAATTGTGCAGGTGTGTGAGCCAGGCAAGCTTGAATGTCAGAGGTGACGCATCAGGATGTAATTTTTCATGTCTATAAGAACATGAAGGTGTGCATTTTAACTCTCAGATTTAAAAGAGCCAAACTGCGGGCTTTTCTAAAGATTGGGAACATTCTAAAATGGGATGTGACAAACTAATGTTATGTGAATACAGGATACAAAAAAAATCAAGAGAGAGGCCGTGGGGAACAGAAGAGATACCAGCACTGAGCGTGCACCAGGTAAATCTAAGCCTGGAAAGAGAATGCCACCCCAGGGCCGTGGCACAAGGCGGCCAAGGAACAGGCGTTGAGAGAGGACAAAAGCTCAAAGTTCCCAAAGTCAGACCAGGCAGGTGTCTGGCAATTTGCATTTAGAATAGAAAGCAAGAATCAGGGAAAGCCAGCATGAATTACCTGAGAAACGGGCAATGTTTTCTTCCTAGTACAGCAGTGGGCTGGTGTGAGGAGATGAGGAACGGTGCACAAGTAAACACAGGTCACTTTTCCCCCTTTCTTTTATTTTTTTAAAATGACCTTAATTATTTTAGATATTTGTTATTTTTCATAGCTTCATTTTTGGGGTCTGATCCTGGGTTTATGAGTCTGTATTTTTTAAAAAATAAATGAATCAATAAGATTACTAATGTTAACGAAATATATCCAAAGAGGACCAGCCTAGACTCAATACTGACAGCGTGTCATTAACCAGGGATTATGATTAATTAAAATTTGTGCCCAATGGCTCTCAAATAAGTTATTAAAAATTATATATAGGTCTAGCAAATTAAAAGTTCAGGTGTTAGGATGAGGGATCTTGGTGTCTTCAATTCCTTTCACACGAAAAACACCTGGGAATTTTTGCACACCACAAGTTTAATCTCAGCTCACAATGTGGTGAGGGTCCAGTTAGAGGTGCTCAGTGGGAAAGGCAACCACGTGAATCATTTCAGCATCTTGCTAGGACCCAGTATTTAACCCAGAGGTCATGTTGACCTGGGCTTGGGTGTTCCATTTGCTAGAAGCAGATAGAATTCAAAGGAAGAAGTAAGAATTTTATCTTGCAAATGGAGCCACAGGCCATCCTGGAGGACTTAATAAGGGTAGGCTGTGAGGTCAAGAACAGAGGGATCTAAAAAAATCTAGAAACAGAGTGCAATATGCAAAGAGGAAGGGTTCAGGATGTGGGGCACAACAGAGCAAGAAGGCTGGGAGCTGGTGCTCAGCAGGTGCTGACTGCACGCTGCGAGCAGGTAGCAGGCTGGGTGAGAGGCCGGTGGGTAGGCTGGGTGAGGGCAAGTGGGTAGCATGGGTGAGAGCAGGTGGGTAGGATAGGTGAGAGCAGGTGGGGAGGATGAGTGAGGGCGGGTGGGGAGGCTGGGTGAGGGCAGGTGGGGGGGGAGAAGAGGTGAGCAGTGTGTGTGGTGGGAGCAGAGAGGCCACACAGGGCCAAATGCTGAGGGGATAGACAGGGGAGCAACCATTGGAGTAGAGTGTAGCAGAGGCTAGAGTTCCACTTCCTCCAGAAAGGAGGACCAG
>CAUYON010016461.1:0-14328 GCA_963573935.1 Arctocebus calabarensis | reverse complement strand
CCCATTCAGTGGCAACACACCAATCTCCCCTTCCTAGTTCCTCCTCCCTCAACTTGAATAGAATTAAGTTTTTTCCTACGTGGGCATGTGTTAGATCAATTAAGAGCTTCATAATAAAATTGAATACACTGGATACTTGCTTTTCTTGAGACAGAGTCTCACCATGTCGCCCTCGGTAGAGTGCCATGGCGTCACAGCTCACAGCAACCTCAAACTCTTGGGTTTAAGCGATTCTCTTGCCTCAGCCTCCCAAGTAGCTGAGACTACAGGTGCCCGCCACAAAGCCCAGCTATTTTTTGGTTGCAACTTCATTGTTGCTTAGTAGGCCTGGGCCGGGTTCAAACCTGCCACCCTTCATGTATATGGCTGGCACCCTGCTGACTGAGATATAGGCACCAACAGATACTTGCTTTTCCATTCTTGTGATACTTTACTAAGAAGAATCTGTTTCAACTCCATCTAGGTTAATACAAAAAAGTCTAGGGTGTGTGTGTGTGTACATAGGTATATATATGTATATGTGTGATATATATCACAGTCTGTTAATCTATTCTTTTTTTTTTTGAGACAAAGCCACAAGCTGTCACCCTGGATAGAGTGCTGTGGCATCACAGCTCATGGCAACCTCCAATTCCTGGGCTCAAGCGAGTCTCCTGCCTCTGCCTCCCAAGTAGCTGGGACTACAGGCGCCCGCCACAACGCCCGGCCATTATTTAGTGGCAGCCGTCACTGCTGTTTGGTGGGCTGGATTCAAACCCGCCAGCTCAGGTGTACGTGGCTGGCGCCTTAGCCCGTTGAGCCACAGGCGCCGAGCCTGTTAATCCATTCTTGAGTTGTCCTGGGCATTCAGGTTGTTTCCACACCTTGGCAATTGCAAATTGAGCTGTGATAAACATTCTAGTACAAATGTCTTTATAATGAAGTAATTTGTTTTCTTCTGGGTAGATGTCTAGTAGAGGATTGTGGGGTCAAATGGGAGGTCTAATTTGAGTTATCTGAGGACTCGCCATATTTCCTTCCAAAGAGGCTGTGTTAGTTTGCAGTCCCACCAACAGTGTAAAAGTGTCCCTCTCTCTCCACACTTGCACCAGCATCTGCAACTCTGGGACTCTGCAATGTGGGCTATTCTCACTGGGATTAAGTAATTCACAAGGTATCTTGAATAAAGACCCCTCTCCCCTAGCTACCTGAAGACAGGAACTGGGTCTGTCCTTCGTGTACCTGGCACAGATAGGCACTTTATTATTTGTTGAGTAAGTGAACACACTTAAAAGTATAACAATTACTGATGTTCACAAGGCCTCTGCAGAACTACAAGATCCTAGAATATCTTCTGACACCTCCAAAATAATTATATAAATCACAATGTCACATTAACATATTCTAACTCTTTAATAATTAAATATTCATGTATGTAATCTACTAATTCTCCATTAACAAGATACATGTTAACCAGAATACCACATTTTCTCTAATACACAAGGCATCAGCAAACTTTCACACCATAAGAACACATACAACAAGAAGCCAACCTGCAGGCAATACAGAATAGCTATTTGCTCTCTTGGAAGCTGAAAAGTCCAATCCAGTTTAACAGTAAATTACAGTGTTTCACCAAGGCAGCCTATTGTACTACTAAATTAAAACAACACTACATTTCTAAGGCAAGATGGTTGGGTGCATGAGTTAACCAGGAGTTCTAAACATATAGCAGATCCATAAACAATTTAAATTCCTCAAACAGATCCATTGATTTAATATAATCCCTATTATATTCCAGTTGCCTTTTTTTGTACAAACTGACAAGCTAGTCCTAATATTCATATGGAAAATGCAAGGGCCCTAAATATAGCCAAAACAATCTTGAAAAAAGAACAGAGGTGTAGGACTAGCAATTCCTGAATTCAAAATTTACTACAAAGCTATAGTAATCAAGACAGTGTGGTACTGGCAGAATGACAGACGTACAGATCAATGAAACAGAATCAGACTCCTGTAATCCCAGCACTTTGGGAAGCTGAGGCAGGTGGGTCACCTGAGCTCACGTATTCGAGACCAGCCTCAGCCAAAGCAAGACCCCGTCTCTAAAAATACCCAGGCATTGTGGCAGCTACTCGCGAGGCTGAGGCAAGAGAATTGCTTGAGCCCAAGAGTTTGAGGTTGCTGTGAGCTGTAAACCACAGCACTCTATGGAGGGTGACGAAGCGAGACGCTCTCAAAAAAAAAAAAAAAAAAAGAAAAGAAAAGAAACTGGAAACTTCCTACATTGGGAATTTAGTATGATGTAGCTGCTTTGGAAAACAACTTGGCAGTTCCTCAAAAACTTAAAAAGTTAACATATGACGCAATTCCACTCGTAAGTATCTACCCAAGAGAAATGAAAACATAAGTACCCATAAAAACTTATAAACAAACATTCATAGTAGCTTTTTTTCTTTTTTTACAATTTTTGGCCAGGGCTGGGTTTGAACCCGCCACCTCCGGTATATGGGGCTGGTGCCCTACTCCTTGAGCCACAGGCACCGCCCTCATAGTAGCATTTTTCATAACAGGCAAAAGGTGGAATTACTCAAATCCATTAATTAGTGAAAAAGTAAATAAAATGTGGTATATACACATATCCAGTACTATTCAGCCATAAAAGGCATGAAGAAATGATAAAACATGGATGAACCTTGGAAACATGATGCTAAGGGGAATAAGCCAGTCATAAAGGGATAAACACTATATGATTCCATTTATACAAAATGTCCAAAACTGACAAATTCATGAAGAAAAGAGTAGGTAAATAACTGTCCAGAGCTGGGAGATGGCAGGAATCTAGAGTGATGAAGGTTGTGGGATTGGATAGTAGTGACAGTTGCACAACTGTGTAAGTAGACAAAAAACATGGAATTATGCATGTTTATAATATAATAACAAGGCTGTTATTAAAAAGGAATCAAATCCCTAATAACTATTAAAACTATTTTGGTGTTGTATTTCTTTAAAGTATTATTACATATATTATCCTTTCCTCTTTTGCTAAGCAGAACATACCCAAGCATTGCTTTTCCAAATATAGTCAAGGTCATCACCATGAAACATCAATTACTAAACAGCTGTAAATCTAGACAATTCAATCGTGTGCAGGCTGGTAGGCCTTTACATAGTGTCTCCAAACTACTGTTTTTCAGTCTTCCACCTGTCTTCTCTGTTTCCTCCTTCTACCATGAGAAGTCAAGAAAAACAAGAGATGAGAGGCAGGAAGGAAACTCAGGAAAAGCCATCTGTGTGCATACAGGCGGCCACTTCTCTTCTTTTCTTCCCCCATACGCGTTCTAAAGGTAACCTCTCCCTCTCCACCTAAGGACGCACATCTCCAGGCCTTTATGTTTACTGGTCAAAATTAAGGGGAGAAGGGAGAAAATGCATCCACATATGTGAACAGTGGAAGACCTCAGATAGTGCTGACGTTCCCCCAAACAGCCTCATTCTTCCTGAGAACCAGGGCAAGACTAAACAAACCACAGCATTCCAGGTGTTCTGCTGTACACCACTGACTTACTCCACTATAAGTCACTGACTTAAGTGAGTTAATCCTTAATGCTTAAGCCTCTATCCATTGCTACAGTGAACATTTTCTCTGCAAAAACTTTAATCATTAGCAATTGAACATATGAAACCCATCTAGGAGTCGATGTCCTTTCTTTTCACATTGTTTGATGAAAACAGTTTGAGGTGCTAGACCCTTGGCTACAGTCCCCTTTTTACACACTCTCATCCCACCCCAAGACCCTCTAGATGATGAGCAGGCCACCCAACCAACCCTCCTTCATCATCGACTGGACTGGGAAGAACACCCAGCCCATGGAAACAAAGCAAGTAGCTAAGAAGAGTCATTCACATTCTCTCAGTCTTGAGGTGTGTTTTTTTTCTTTACAGTCTTGGGTGGCACCTGTGGCTCAGTGAGTAGAGCACCAGGCCCATATACCAAGGGTGACGGGTTCAAACCCAGCCCCGGCCAAACTGCAACAAAAAAATAGCCTGCAGTCCCAGCTGCTGGGGAGGCAGAGGCAAGAGAATCACCTAAGCCCAAGAGCTGGAGGTTGCTGTGAGCTTTGTGATGCCATGGCACTCCACCAAGGGCGACAAAGTGAGACTCTGTCTCTAAAAAAATAAAATAAATAAATAAAGTACAGTCTTAATAGCTATTTCTTGTTTTATTAGTAGTATTATTTCACATTAATTTGAGGGTACAAAGTATTAGGCTAGAATGTTTGCATTTGTTAGCTAGAGTCCCTCTTATAATTGAGAGTCTTGAGTATTTTAGTACTGGGACATAGGGTCAGGAGTCAGATGATGGTGGGCACTGGAATCCAGTTCCAGAGCCACAACTGTGTGCAACTTAACAAGGAAGCTAAATGTGAGTGGAGAAAGCCGGCTGCAAAGAGAAAACAGAAGGAAGCAGACAGAGGGAAACAGCAGATGGGAGCCATGACATCCCAGAGATGATCCCAGCTCTGCCCCAGGGGTATCCAGAGAGGACGTCTATTCCAGCCTCTCCAGGCCCACGTCCTACTGTCCAGGTGCACTGCAGTTTCTAAGCTGAGACTGCTTCTCCTCGGCTTAGACTAAAACCGCCTTCACCTGGTATAAGCTTAGTGGCTTATGATCCTCACAGTCCAAAGTGCTCTACTCTGAAGTAGGGCCAGCTTATCTTCCCTGACATCGACCCCCACAACAGCCATTTCCTGGGGTCCACTAAGAACCTCAGATTTTCTGAATGAGCTAGCTAATCCTCTTTACAAATACAAATATTGCAAAGATTAAAATCTCATCTAAAAATCACCTTCTATATAAGTGAACCTCAGGACCTGATTACCATCATTTATTTATCTACCTTCTGTGTGTGATTTTTGATAGCTTTTTAAGGTACAACCTCTCACCTTGGGGTAATGAAAATACTACCATATATTTATTGTTAGAACTTTAAAACTATTTTTCTCATTAAGTTTTAAATGCATTTGAAGTTTTTATTTTGTAACCGTAATAAAATGTACAAAGTATAAAATTCACCATTTTACCACTTCAAGTATACAAGGGCTTTAAGCACATTCCCACTGTTGTGTACCACCACTAACCATCTCTTATGTTTAAAACTATTCTGAAAACCATGACTTTTTTATTTTCATTAAGCAAACAGTTCTGTCTCTATTCCTTCATCAAATGGCAAGGGCGAGGCACCTCACCAGAGGCGGTACTGAGTGAAATGGTGAAGAAGGCAGCAAAGAGCTTCCGCAGCAACTTGGAGCGGCCCCAGAACAGCTAAATCCACCCTCAGTTCCTCCAGACATGGCCACAGAGTTTTCAGACACTAAAAATACTTGAAGGGGACAGATAAAGGCCTCAAGGATATTCAGCCCTGTGAGAAAGGTCATCAGTGTTACCATATTCGCATCAGACAGCACTCACACAAACCATAAGGGGTCATAGAATAATCAGATTCAGTACACAGGAGGACTGATGTTCCCTCCCAAAATGTCTAGCATAAATCTCTGAGCCTTGAACTTGGTCAAGTAATCTATGATCAATTTCTGGAGGACCCCTAGGAAGAAAGACAAGTACTTCAAAAATGCTGAGTACCCACTCACCACCTTTCTACTTGTCAGAGCTTTCTTTTTAGCACAACAGCCTCTATCAATAAAACTAAATGAGGACGAAGCCTCCGTTGAAGCTTTTTCAAAGCAAATGATTCAGCCAACACATTTCATAATGGCATAAATGGAAAAGATAAGGCAGGGAATATTTATAATAACACCAGGAACTTTAGCCTCCCTCTCAGTATTTTTAAATATGAAAGAAACTTTCAAAAAATAAATTTATGTTCAAAGTTTCTATAAATGCTGGGCCTACAGTAGCCCAGGGAGTATGTCCAAGTAAAGATTCTACATGACCAGTGCGGCGCCTGTGGCTCATTGAGTAGGGTGCCAGTCCCATATACCGAAGGTGGCATGTTCAAACCTGGCCTTGGCCGAATTGCAAAACAGTAAAATAGCCGGGCGTTGTGGCAGGTGCCTGTAGTCCCAGCTACTCGGGAGGTTGAGGCAAGAGAATCGCCTAAGCCCAGGAGTTGGAGGTTGCTGTGAGCTGTGTGAGGCCACGGCACTCTACCAAGGGCAATAAAGTGAGACTCTGTCTCTACAAAAAAAAGATTCTACATGACCGATTATAGTGGACTCGCACAACTCCCCAATCTACATGAGTTTCTTAAAAGGGAGAATCTTTATTTACTGAATTACTGGCAATCGATAAATTTTAACAACAGTTACATCAATCAACTCCAGAAAATTCAGCAACCAAATTAATATAAATACTACCCTGAGCATAAAAAAGTCTGAGATTAGCAGATACTTTTTCATCTGTAGTCATACATTATTTAAGTCTATTTTCCAAAACTACAAAATCTCATCCATGTCTGAATACAGATCTCAAATCTGTCATGGGGAATAATTGTGACCATTTTTGTGTTGTGCATCTTTTTTGAATAGCCTTTTTTTTTTTTTTTACATTTTCTAAAGTAAATACAAGGGGCTGTTAAATAGACCAGAAAACTAAGCCCTCTGTGTAGCCCAGAAAGGAGGCATTTCAGTGACCGCAGTTCATATTCCTCCAAAAGGACTTGAGCCAGCACATTAATTCTTGACCTACAGCAAGCAAGTACCTCAAAAGGAAACGATCTAGTTATATAGAATATAGCTAAACATCAGCAAGGCAAGCTATGAAGCAAAATTCCGTACATCCAACTTCATTTTCTTAAACAACAGTCCTCTCTTTATCTGCAGTTTCAGTTACTAGCAATCGAGTTCAGTCCAAAAATAGGTGAGTATGGTACAATTAGATATGTAGTAATTTGAGGTAAAAAGACCATACTCACAGAACTTTTATTACAGTGTATTGTTGCAATTGTTCTATTATCAGTTACTGCTGTTAATCTCTTGCTGTGCCTAATTTGTAAATTAATCTTTATCACAGGTATGTATATACTACACAGAAAAAATGGTACTGTATATAAAAGGGTCCAGTACTATCTGCAGTCTCAGGCATCCACTGGGAATCCTGGAACTGTAATCACAAGACAGAATGGGAGGGAACTTCAAAGGTCATCACCAGGACAACTCTTCACCTAACACACACCACCTCAAAATTACCACCGACTACTGTAACTTGTTATATGAGAACTGAGTCTTCAAAAAACCAATCTGAGTTGTGCTAGAATCTCAAGTGACAAATGGAAAAGTTTTATTTGCTAAGAACATGTGGAAGCCGAGGAGAGAGAACCTTCTAGTTCTTGGCCTACCTAAGTGACAGCAAGGACGTAAACAATGCCCCTCCAGCTGGGGCCCTTTGTCCCATTAGCTAGGGTTCCTAGCTATCAAAAGAAAAGAGTGATATCTGGGAATTAAAGTAGGATTTTTGTAATAATCATTTAGGAAAACTAAACCCTTAATGGCCTGAGGACTACCCTATCACTGTTTGGTACAGGGTGATACAAAAAATGATAATGCAGAAATATGTCTATCACCATGGCCAATATTCCAAATATCTGAAATCTAATAATCACATTCCACTTTTCATAAATCCTACAGTGGGACATAGTTTTAAAAATTAGGGAGTTTTGGCTCGGCGCCTGTGACTCAACAGGCTAAGGCGCCAGCCACGTACACTAGAGCTGGCAGGTTCGAATCCAGCCCGGGCCCACCAAACAACAATGACGGCTACAACCAAAAACTGGCCAGGCGTGTGGCAGGCACCTATAGTCCCACTTGGGGGGCGGAGGCAAGAGACTCGCTTGAGCCCAGGAATTGGAGGTTGCTGTGAGCTGTGATGCCACAGCATTCTATCCAGGGTGACAGCTTGAGGCTCTATCTCAAAAAAAAAAAAAAAAAAAATTAGAGAGTTTTTACAGATACTCTCTATCATTAAGTATTTTTTCCTTCAATATTACTCACAAATAGATTCTTTTCTAGAAATAGTTAAATAGTATCAATACTTTTTAATTCTTAAGGAAAAAATATCATCATTTAAGTCATCTTCAAATGCTTGTTCACAGTCTATTTGCCTTTTTCTTTTTTCTAGTTCATCTACTTAAAGAAGAAAGCTAACTAACAGACCTCTCATCTGTTATCCATCAATCAGTTCAACCTAAAGAAACATAAAGCTCTAGTTTCATTTAAGGATGGTGAGTTGTCATGAGGTTTAAAAAAGTCATCGCAGGCTCAGCACCTGTGGCTCAAGCAGCTAAGGCGCCAGCCACATGCACCTGAGCTGGCGGGTTCGAATCCAGCCCAGGCCCGCCAAACAATGACAGCTGCAACCAAAAAATGGCTGGGCTTGTGGTGGGCACCTGTAGTCCCAGCTACTTGGGAGGCAAAGGCAAAGACTCCCTTGAGCCCAGGAATTGGAGGTTGCTGTGAGCTGTGAAGCCACGGCATTCTACCCAGGGTGATAGCTTAAGGCTCTGTCTCAAAAAAAAAAAAAGTCATCTCAAAGTAAGACTGAGTATCAATCAAAGTGGTTACAGCTCAAATCATTCACTCTAACCATGAATTATAACTGAGCTAAAATGATGATTCCTAAATATAACACATTTTATTTCTAAATGTTTCTAGGCAATTATATATCCAGAAAATCAGCAATCCCCCAAGAAAGCAAAGAAAATGAACTTTTTTTTACAGCTCACCATTCATCAAGTGCAGGAGACTTAAAAATGCCATAGGCCAGAGGCTCAGCCTCAAACTTGGCCCTGCAGAGGAAAACTCCAAATATGATTTCTTCAAGAACTGCTCACACACAGTACAAATTACAAGCAGTGACCTCCCTAGAGGAGAAACTGGAGTCGACAACTACATGAGTATACAATCTAGAGGAGATGAAACCTAACTCTAATATAAGGAATGCTACACCAGATCCGGGACAATAATGATAACATCTTAAAAATACAAGTAACAAACAATAAAGTTACTGAAAATATTTCAAGAGCAACAAAATGCTCAAAAAATATATAAATTCATTCCAAAAACAATTTGAGTAAAACATAATTTAATCTCCAGGCCTAACCTCTCTGAAATAAAGTAGAATCCTCCAATTTCATCAAATTATAAAAGAAATGCTACTTAGAAAGTAAGTAGAAATGCTACTTAAAAGAAAGAGCCATAGCACAGCCCTCTGAACTTCCTGCAAGAACAAAAATTTTGTGTCAGTATGTTCACAACATAGTTCAATCCACAAAATCATGAGATAATTAAACTGGCTGTTTTTAGATTTCAATCTGTTTGGCCAGAAACCTTATCCAAACTGCACTGATGCAAATCAGCATGAGCAACTATAGCACTACCAAAATAACTCCAGTATCCTATCTTTTGTTTCACCTTTTATTGTTGATTTATGGTCTAACTGATGGTAAACTGATTAGTGCATGTGCCAGAAGTCAGCTCAGGAATAAAAAAACAAAAGAAATTTAGAAGAATCAAATTCATGAATGAAAATGCTGATGTCATAGTTCAGTTCCCAGCAGAGTTTACAGTAGCATATGAAGAAACAATCTTTCTTTTGGGGTGTTAAAACATCAAAATCAACTGGTAAAAAAAGTGAAAGAAAAACTCCTTCTTTGTCTCAGAATGAGGGGAGAGGATAAAAAAGAGAAAAGGTATATTAACGTTTTCCCTAGACCAAAATGAAAAATACACAATGTACAAGGCACAAACAAGCATAACCTCTCCACCACAAAACTGCTCATACTGTTAATGTCAGAAATAAACCTTTCAAAGATGTGGCTAGTGTGTCTCTAAATAAGTAGGACATAGTCCCTATCCTAACTTAAAATCTTTCTCTACCACAAAAAAAAAAAAAAAAAAGCATAACATAGCTAGGACAAGTTTTATTTCTCCACTGAAAACTACCTAGTTGCCACACCACAACTTGATTTTAAGTAATTCTGAATATAAGGGGTGGAATTCAGTGACCAGAGGCAAGTTACTGGAAATTTTTATGTGAGAGAGGAAAAAAAATGCCTTTATCTAATGATGTAATATAAACTAATAAAAAAAGAGATTATAAAAATTTGATTTACTTAGAACTATTAAAAGCAGTTAGTGCTGCTTTTAATAGTGGTGTGGATTGTTCATATTTTTCACCTCTTGGCAGAACTGAAAATACAACTAGCAATACAAACTTCTGTAAAGTTTAGACACAATTTACTAAAATCCTTTTATTTAAGACGTGTAAGTCACTGATTCCTATATTCCTAATGTTTCCCAGGAAATTTAAGATTATTACATTCTTAGAAAATAAAAGTGACCCTGACATCTTTGGTAACCTCTCCAAGCACAAAACTACAAAGACATTCTCTCTTCTTTATTATTCATTTGGCTTAAAATAGTCATCTACCCAAAATGGTTTTTTTTTTTAAGTAATAAACAATTTTAATAAACATTTTAAAAAGAAGCTCTTAAGTAAAAATGCAAACATACCAGTTTTATCCGTACATCTAAAACGTTAAGAGATCATCTCACAGTTCCACCACAAATATCTTTGATAGAACATCACTACCCCCTTGTGGATTAGCAATAAAAAATCCTTATCTTGAGTCTTCACTTCTTAAATGTTCCATTCTGCTGAACTTCCTACAAAGTTTGTATTTTCTTCGCTAAGAGAGGTTATTTTTATTTCAATTACTTTTATAAAAGAGAAAAAATACATCAAAAAAAAAATCAATCCAATCAACTTATCTGTTTTCTGAACATTCCCATTTGGGGGAGCATTCTTTATGCAATACATGTATGTATCAATTTCAAAATAATCATATCGATTTTTTTTTCCTTAGAATATCTGAATTTGTACTTCTAATGATCACTTTTTATTTTTAATCATAAATGGGTAATTTTTTTCCCTATAACATCTTTTTTCTATCTAATAATGTCACATTTTGCCTCAATTTCTTCTTGTCATTCCCAAATGGTTTGATATCCAAGAGCCTAGAAAACCAACAGGGCACATAAATCCTCAGAAATGACTTTTCATTTCTGAAAACCAAATATAAGTTTTAAAAAGAGTACTTCTTAAATGTATTAATTTATCTTCAGTAATGATTCCTGGCAATCTAAATCAACTCAGATGAAAAAAATAACACTTATTTTTCTAATTTGTACAAATAAAAGGTTTCTCTTTTCGTTTGCTTTTTTTTTAGTTGAAAGAGTACCTCTGGTTGTATCTGCACATCATCCTAATATAACACATAGATACATCTTATTGAATGTAAACTGTAAAAAAAGATTAAATACAGACTTATCTGGCTTCTCCCTTAGACTCTAGAGTTAGGTGCGCATATAAATCATCATCTCAGCAATAACATACAGGCTGCATGGAAACAGTCTTAACTGGCTGCACAGCCATGATCGGAAACTGGCTACCAATTTTCTTAGAGTTGGTGATCTCAAAGTAGGGACACGGTATTTTACTTTTGTCAGCATTCACTACAATGGCTGGGTGGAAATAAGAGGAAAATATAATCCACTTTGCAAGTGTCTTTACGTTACTAAATATTTATTTAGCAATCAGACCCTGTGGCAAATGATAAGAAAAAAAAGAGAGACTGCAAAGTCTGTTGAACAAATGACTGCTCTAAACCCCAGAAGGCTTTCCACATGTCAGCCCATTGAGATTACACATCCAAAAGTACCAGTTACACACTGTCCAGAGTTAGGGGCTGAACTGCAACAGGAGCAATCAGAGCCAGCCTTCATAAGGGTTACTTTTTGGGAAATTTTAGTATAGTTGTTTTGGGAATTGAGGGGTGGGAAGGGAAGACACGGAGAGAACCATTTTAGATTGGCATGAAGAAGTAAAGTTAGAGAAAAATGCCACTTAATTAGTCTACATGCATAAGCATGTTTAAAGCTATTAAGAACACAGTCCCAAACATTTCTTTCAAGACATGTCACTTTGTGCCCATGTAACTACAAAACTATACCTCAGAGAGCAGAATGAGGAATACAGCCCCACACTAGCAAACAATCTCAAGAAGGGATGGATATGACTTATAAGGCCTGGTTAAATTTGGAAAAAACAAAAAGTGACTACACTTTTCCAAATAAGTAAAGCACTCATGTAAAGAAAGCATAACTATATGTCAAGAATAAACAAAACACTGGGGATGAATGGGGGAAGAACCATTTAAAGCATTTCACTGGTCCTTCCACCTTATGCTATTGTCAATCAATTGAAAGTAAATCAACAATCCCCTAAAAAAAAGAGTAAAAGGGGAAACAATGTGGCTGACAGTTGGTCCCTCTTTCCAGGAGGGATATATTTCTTTTTTAAGTCCAGGGTTATGAAGTTAAAAAAAAAAAAAAATGCTCAGGAAGCATAACCAATCTTCACATGAGGTCCATGACCTTCTACAAGCAATGGTATTCAAAGCAGAATGATGCAATACAACCTTACAAATACACTACCAACATACTGATGGAAAAAAAAAAAGAACCTATCATGTGAAAAATCAGGAACAACTGTCTACTGTTAATATATACAGAGAAATGCTTTCATTCAAATATAAGACAATTACCACAGGATAACAAATCATCTGTATGTTTATAAGTTCCTCTTTCTAATAACAGAATAGTAACATGGCTTAACCACAGGACTGACAGATACTACCATGCATGACACAAAATAAAAGGATCTGACAGTGTGTGATCAACCTGTACCTTAAATCTAATTAGGTATTTTAAAAAGAGAAAAGAAAGATAATATATGACAATCTGGAAAAGACAATAAATAACTGTACCCTCTTATTAAAGTTAGATGGGCAAAGAAGTATAGAGCAAGAACACATCTCACTTTCACTCTCAAAACACACCAAGGACTAAAGACAGTACTATATACAACAGGCAAAGGAGTACTAGGAGATGACCCCACATCTTATTGTAAATGAAGGCTCCAAATGAAATAATATGCTTGTTGGCTGTGCCCAAAGGCAGAAAGAAGCTAGCTAAATGCAGCAAAAACAAGTTTCCAAAATCCTTCATGGGCAAGCCCAGAAGCCTGAAGAACCCAGTGTTTCACCCGGAGATGCTATCTAGTTACAAATACTATCACCACTTGCCTTGTGGTTTAAATCCCATTCCATGCACCCATCCTCACAGAAACAAGCAGTAACAATGCCTTGTGCTATAGGACAAGGGAAATGGTGGGCATCCATCCCCTTTTTACTAAGTGAGAGGCTACAAATACAGCAGATCTAAAAGTACTTTTTTTATATTAATGATAACAAGGGCAACCAAGAAACTCCTTTACATGGGAAAAGGCAAAGAAATAGAGGGAAAGGCTGAAAACAGGGAAATAGGATTTAAGTCATCTAGAACATCAAAAAAAGGACTTGGTAAGTGATTCCAGAAGATAAACAACATTTCAGAAAATGATCTGTATAATGGAAATGCAAAAGAAAACACATATCACCTGTCATCACAAAAATATTCAGTCACATATTCATGCTATCTAGTATAATATGGAATAATATGAATCTTACTCTGGTAACAGGAAAAAAATAGTTTTCTACCATTTCCTTACATAAAGGATACATGTTCTGTACAATACCTAGTATAATGCTGCTATTCAAATGTTAAATAAGCATTCCAACCAATCAGGTGTCTTAATGACCTTAAAGTTATGCCTAGACAATCAAATTGAGAAGGCTGATCACTTTTTTCTATATACACAAATACTCACTCTCTTTTTCTCTCTTTCTCTCACACAGGTTGGGGAAAGGCCTCTGTCCACCCTCCTCCACCCTCACTCTTGTGAGGAGGAGGGGGAAAAAACTCAACAGGACTGTACACCATTAGAGCGTATTTTTATAAGATTACAATCTAAAAAATTAAAAATCAGGAAAAAGGCTTGGCGCCTGTGGCTCCACGGGCTAAGGCGCCAGCCACGTACACCTGAGCTGGCGGGTTCGAATCCAGCCCGGGCCCGCCAAACAACAATGATGGCTGCAACCAAAAAAATGGCTGGGCCAACAGGCAGAGGCAGGAGACTCGCTTGAGCCCAGGAATTGGAGGTTGCTGTGAGCTGTGATGCCACGGCACTCTCTCCAGAGTGACAGCTTGAGGCTCTGTCTCCAAAAAAAATAAACTAAAAAAAAATAAGCAGATAACATGCAGCTGTAAGGATGATGAACTCTCTGTGTACTGAAATGGAAAGCTGTCCAAGAAATACTTTTGAATGGAAAAATAAACAAACCAAGAGATGAAACACTGTGAATGTTTCATAGGTAGAGAGTTAGAAATC
>CAUYON010016459.1:0-13965 GCA_963573935.1 Arctocebus calabarensis | reverse complement strand
TGAGACAGAGCCTCAAGCTGTCACCCTGGGTAGAGTGCTGTGGCATCACAGCTCACAGCAACCTCCAATTCCTGGGCTCAAGCGAGTCTCTTGCCTCCGCCTCCCAAGTAGCTGGGACTACAGGCACCCACCACAACGCCTGGCCATTTTTTGGTTGCAGCCATCATTGTTGTTTGGCGGGCCCGGGGGCTGGATTCGAACCCGCCAGCTCAGGTGTACGTGGCTGGCACCTTAGCCCATTGAGCCACAGGTGCCGAGCCTTTTTTTTTTTTTATTATGCAAAAATTTTTAAAGACTATTTTATAACTAATGATACATTTAGCTACAATTTCCTCTTTTCTCCATGTACAGCAACTAGAGGGGTGACTTTTTGAACACCCTATGTTTACATACACATTTGAAATATTATATGATAACAAATATTTATCAAAATTTAAGTGATAGAGCATGTGGACTCACACCAGTAACTTCAGCTCTTTGTGAGGCCAAGAAATATTGATGACTTGAAGCCAGAGCTTCAAGCCCAGCATAAGCAATATAATGAGACCCTATCTCTTAAAAAGAAAAATTAAAATTAGCCAGGCATGGTGCTACATACCTGTAGTCCCAGCTATTCAGGAGGGTATGGCTGGAGGATCACTGGAGCCCAACAGTTGGAGGTTTCAGAGAGCAGTAATTACACCACAGAATTCTAGCCTGTGTAAAAAAACATGGAACTTAACCATGTCTCTCTCTCTCTCTGTCCCCTTCTCTCTCTCTCTCTTTCTCTCTCTCTTCACCCTACTCCTCTTTCTCTCTCTCTGTCCCCTACTCCTTCTCTCTCTCTCTCCCTCCCTCTTCTCCCTACTCTCTCTTTCTCTGTCCCCTTCTCTCTCTCTCTCGCTCATCCCCCTACTCCCTCTCTCTGTCCTGTACTCCCTCCTCCCCCAATCCTTCTCTCCCTCTCTGTCCCCTAGTTTCTCTCTCTCTCTCTCTCTCTCTCTCTCTTCCTCTTCCCTCTACTCCCTCTCACTCTCTCTATCCTCTACTCCTTCCTCCCCCTACTCCCTCTCTCTCTTTGTCCCCTAGTCTCTCTCTCCCTCTTCCCCCTACTCCTTCTCTCTCTCTCGCTCTTCAACCTACTCCTTCTCTCTCCCTCTTCTTTCCCCCCTACTCCTTCTCTCTCTTATTTCCCCCCTACTCCTTCTCTCTCTCTCTGTCACCTTTTCCCTCTTTCTCTCTCTTCCCCTCATCCATATGACTGAGATGAAAAGTAATATAAGCAGCAAGTATTTTAATAGTATTTGAATATACTGGACTTGAAAGTAGAAAGAAATATAACTTTAATACACTTAATCATTTGATCAATCAAAGAAAGCTAAAGATTCTGCTTTTTCATAAGTGTTTTTATGCTGTGGAATATGCATGAAGTTTAATGTCATCAAACTTGAAAACACAATGCTGGTTTCTCTACCCAATGGCTGGGTGTACTTGAACTTTAATTTCCTTCTTGCAAACAGGCACTATGTAACTTTAAGTCACTGTGAGGGTTAAATAAGAGCAGCCATTTAAAGATTCTAACCACATCAGATTGTCTAAAAAAAATCAACACATTGTACCCTACATATGCATGAATATATTCATGATCTATATGTATTTGACATAATAAAAAAATAAATAAATACATATTCCGCTCCTTAAATCATGCTGAAGGACTTGCCATTTTTTCCCTGTTACCTGTTGCATTCCAAATCAGACGGCTTACTGCGTAGTAAGCTGCCCATAAACGGCAGCATCTCTCCATTTCTTGTACAAGAGTTTATACACTTTTGTTCATGGAATAGTTGTTTGAGATACTGAAAGACTGTTGCTTGGGTAGCAGAATGTTGATGAAACAAGACACAAGGAGTTTAAACACATGTGTAGCTGATTTTCAAGCAGCTACCATCCTCCTAGGTCCTTTTCTGTAAAAGAGACAGAGGAAAAAAGTAAAACTCAAACCTTTCTTTTGGCAGCATTTCATGAATCAATACTTCCGATCATTTTTCTTACTACAAGACTGAAATTAATCATGATCGGTACAGAGGATTCCCTATAACATACTAACTTTACCTACTGACATAAAGTAATCTCATCTTATATACTACATCCTTCCACATATATCCTGTGTAGGGCATTTATTGAATAAAATGTGTTACTCTGAATATATTTAGTGGGCAGGTATGCATGAGATCAGACAATCAAGGCTGCAAACTTATCTCAGAAAAAGGGCAACACACCATCATCACAGCTCCTTTGAGGTTCTTCCCTTGGCCATCTGGGGATGACAGTGATATTCAGTGAGGAGATACGTATCACTATTTCTAGGATGACCCTCCAAACATATTAGCAGACCTCATATGATGACAGCTCTGATGGTCATTCCAGAACAAGAGCTATAAAATTGCTCTGAAGGGTGGCTTAGGCTCTGGCTTTGGTGCATAACTTCCCAAGGAGAGCCCCTCAAACGGTGACTGTAGTGATGTCCAGAAATGAACTGTGTAGCACTTTTTTTAGGATGCATTTATGAACATAATTGTATGCCATCAAATATATATAGACATGTGTACCTATATATAAAATGACAATTCTATCCTTAAAAAAATAAGAGAAACTCCACGTGTTGATGGAGTAAATAGCTATTGTTTTTTCCCACTTACCAAGAATTCTGCCTAGTAACATATGATCACAGTTTCAGTGGTTCAGGATTCATCAAAAACATATCTCTTATGTTTTTAAAACATTTTTTTAAATGTATAATTGACACATAATTATTGTATAAGTAGAGTACAGTGTGATGTTTCGACATATGTATACCTTGTATAATGATCAAATCAGGGTAATTACCATGTTTATCACCTTAAATATTTATCATTTCTTTTGGTGATAATGTTCCAGAATCTTCTCTTTTCTTAAAATATACAGTGTATCAATATTTGTTTTCACACCCTACAGTGTAATAATAGAACACCCAAACTCCTTCATGTTTAACTGTGACATTTTACCATTGGTGAACCCCCATGAAGCCTGTGTCCCCTCTCCACCAGCCCTTGTCTATGAAATCAACCTTTTAGATTCCAGGTGTAAGTGAGATCATGCGGTGTTTGTCCTATGTCTGGATTGTTTCACTTCAGATAACGTCCTCCGGGTTTTAACTTTGACTCTACCTGATTATTTCGATGCTAAGCATAGTTCCATGTATCTGTCGAACATTTCATGTCTTCTTTTGAGAAGTGTCTATTCAGGTCTTTTGCTCTTTACTTAAGTGAATGTATTTTCCTGTTGAGTTGTGCTAAGTTCCTTATGTGCTCTATTAACCCTTCATCAGATATATAGTTTGCAAATACTTTTCCCCTCCTGTGGGCTGTCTATTAACTTTGCTGATTGTCTCCTTTGCTGGGCAGAAGTTTCTAAGCTTGTCGCTATCCAGTTTGTACCGTCATCCACTGTCCATCCCCGCTATTTCCCTCCACCCCCTCAGAGCGCAGCTTTTATCTTTTGTTGTTTACATCATGGACATGCTAGAGCAGTGTTGAGGACAGGAAGGAATGGGAACAGAGATGATGGAACCAGCCACAGCTGCCCTTTTTAATTAGGTAAGACATAGTTTCTCAGAAAACCCTTTCCTGGACTAACATTCACTTCTCATTGTCTTGAACTCAGCTCATGCAGCTCATGACAATTCTTTGTAGAGAGGGGTCGATCTTTGTCTTTCCTGGTTTCTGCAGTAGGAGAGGACAGAGAAATGGAGATAGAAGGAGCAGATATTCCGTGCCCTATGTGGGGCGAGCACACACATGGATTCCGACTCACACACACACACGAAGAATCTAATTGGCTATTCGATTTTTCTCGGCAGGCATTTAAGCTGCAATCCCTGTTTTACAAACTGACTAGCAGAAGTGAATTAATAACCTGTTTGGGGATCCACTATTTATTCCGTAAAGATCCACGATGCTGATGGCAAACAACTGCAAGTTGAAAAGAATCAAATGTTTTTCCATAGAAATGTTGTTTGTGAAAAGCAACAAAATAATTTCTATTCTGTTGAAACATTAGCTTTCAGGTGAATCAAAAGTCATGACCGAAAAAAAAAGATTAACAGGAAAGGAATCTATTGAACTCATGACTGCGGAGTGGAGTGCCACTTCACCAGGCTCAGTGCCCTGAAACTGACTTGTCCTTCCTGGTCACAGCTACTGACATTTCTTCAGCTGAGGTGCCTTTACTGCCAGTGTGCTGTTTGTTGTATGCATTCCTTCTCCTCGTACACGGCGTGTGGACACCAGACACACAGGTGCCGACCAGAACCAGTGAGAGTGAGAGAAATTAAATAATCACACAGCCACTTAAATCAGAAGGAAGGCAAGGGCAGATTCTGACTATAGGGTTTTTCCTTCGTATATAGTTAGAGTTTATTGTGGGAAGTACATCAGGTGGGATTTCAATAAAACAACCTACTTTGCCTCTTGAAACATTACTCACCAGAGTTAAAGTGTTAAAACAAGTTTTGATATGAGAAAAGATCAGCCAACTTTGATTTGCTGCAACCTAAAATTTCTGCTGTCATGTTAACTAAATAATGCAGTCCTAGTAGAATTGGGTCTTTTTAGCACCCCCAATTTATGTGCCCCTGGTTCCATCTGGCCCTGCCTATGGGCCCCATCTTTGCTTCACCATTATTCCTGGCCAGAGCAGCACTAACTCTTAATGTTCCAGTAGTCCCAAAGCTGTGCCCCTGCACAACTTCACCCTAGCACACCCACCTGGACACCTCTACCTCCCCATTTTCCCAGGCCTGAGTTTAGAATGGTCTTGTCAGGCCTCTGGGGACAGCAGCTAACCTACTGGACATACCCACTGTCTCCCTTCTAAAGATAACTCAACAGTAGGGCAGTCTAACCCCATGAGGCATGCTCTGTCCAGTGAAAGGGCCAAGATGACGCCAGCTGACAAAATGCTTGTCCTTGCTAAACATAGAAGATAACTGTTTGGATTTGTAAATGCAGTGATGGCCCAAGGCCCTGTGGCAGGCCACGTGGGGGGCGCTGACCGAGCCGTCAGCGGGGGTGACTCTGGCAGTGCTGCCCTGTACTGTGGCAAGCCATGCTAACCCAGCCGCCAGCAAGGTGACTCTGGCAGCTCCCCCTTGTGCTGTGACATGCCACATCAACTGAGCGCCAGCAGGATGACTCTGGCAGCGCCCCTCCAGGGGTTTCCTCTCTGCTGTCCTGTCTTGCTGGGCTTCATGATTGAACATCATCCTCCATTATTTTGGCCTGAGTTTTACCTTCTGCTCTATGTTCAGGGAAGCAGGACTAAGGAAATGTCCTTCCCTGTAACTGAAAACAAAAATCTTTCCTTAAAGGGATTTAAATTAGAAAAAGAGCAATTTAAAAAGGAATACTCAACTTTCATTGTCGCTCTAAAGAGATTGTTAAAAGAGGACGTTATTCTACAATTACTTTATAAATTACTCCTGAGTTAATGCTGCTAAAGGCTAGTCAGGAATTAGAAAAATGGGACAACATTTAAAATAAGTATGTGCTCAGTTTTTTAAATTTATCTTTAACAAATGATTTGTTAAAGACATCTAAACTGATTTTTGTTTTCAGTTAAAGGTTGACAGTTTAATGGAGATCTTACATGTTAAAATTTTATCCTAATGCTACTAATATTTTAATTTTTTTAATCTCATGTCCAAGGCAACTCAATGCCTATGAAGGTGTGTGTTCCAGGCAGAGGTGGGGGACCCTGCTTAGCAGTGCACATCTTTTCATGAACAACTTTGAAGATCTAGCCAAGAAAATTGAGCTAATGGAGGCAAGAAGCATTCCTCCGAATTTATTTCCAAATAAATCTTTATTAGAGGCAGTCATGTGATTATTCCAATTTAATGGTGTAATAGTTCAACTTTTTTTTTTTGCAGTTTTTGGCCAGGGCTGGGTTTAAACCCACCACCTCTGGCCTATGGGACTGGCACCCTACTCCTTTGAGTCATAGGCGCCACCTATAGTTTAACTTTTTAAAGAGGTTTCCATCATTAACAGTCAAAAAAATGAGTTTCAAATGAAAAAAAGAACATATAATTATCATTGCTCCCAAGATTTAGCCAAAGTGAATTAAAATATTTGCTTTATAATAAGCAAATATTCAATTTTGAGGGCAAAATGTTCTGTAAATGTTGAGTAATTTATAAAATGGTAGCATTCTACCATTGTTATTATCACTTTCTAAAAGTGTATAACTACATGTACTTGAAATTTTTATCTTTTTGGAAAATTGTTTTCTAAAAAATAAAACACGAAACTGTGTAGAGTTGGTAAAAAATATCTTTTAAATTGTGTGCTTCCATATTTTTACTTTCATAATTTAGTAAGTACAGAAGTATACCCAAATGAACCATGTAGCAGTAATGATGGCATATGTATGCCAATATTTTTATGAATGTGTATATTACATATACACATATTATAAACATATATCTTGTTAAAACTTATAAACAAATTGCATCTGCATGTGCAGGTGACATTATTCTGAGTTAACATTTAATCACAAGCATTTTCTCAGGACACTAATTTGCCACTTTTAGTGAATTAATAACTGTTTTACTATTTGTATATATTAATTGGTATATGGATTAATATCTACCATCTAAATCATTTAAAATAAATTCTTAAAACCACAATGGCCTATAGATTTTTTGGCATACTAGTCAGTGAAAACATTGAACATTTCTTCATATGTATTTATAAAAAGAATAAAAAATATAAGCATTCCTCATTCTCCTCAACCTAAATTGACTTCATGAAGAGTGAAAACTATGTGTGTTGGGCAGCGCCTGTGGCTCAAAAGAGTAAGGTGCTGGTCCCATATGCCAGAGGTGGTGGGTTCAAACCCAGCCCTGGCCAAAAAAAAAAAAAAAAAGAACTGTGTGTGTTAATGTATTAATATGCTGTCCAGTATTTATTGCAATTATTTAGAATCACATTTTTGTTTTAATCCGTTTATTTAATAATGTCACTTATAGTGATGTTTCACATTTATGTAAATCTTCTTTTACATAGATGTCCTTTTGTTTTGCTTTGTTTGTTTAGGATGCTAGGTTTGGTGCGACAGTGTGTCAGACCCAGACAGGGCAGCCCTACAGCCGCACTTCTGCAGGACAGCACATGCATTTTTGAGAAGAGCTTATTATATAGTGGAGCTATTAATCCTTTGTAATATTGTCTTAGCTTAACGTTTGATTATGGGAGCTTTTTCATGGTCTACTTTTTATCTTTGTGTGTGTGTGTAGTATATTCATTAACTTTTCTACCGAAATGCCCAGCCTTGAATTTGACTAGTTCATGACAAGACCAAATACATCTAATTCCCCAGTGTGCCTGAAGGTGAAGAGAGTTATACAATGCAGGGATAAGAATTCACAGAATGTCCCCTACACTGGTCGGGACAATGGTGCATGCTCAAGTGCACTGCAGCCCCTTCCCCACACCCCCCTGTGAAGACAGCAGGCCTGGACCCTTACTTCTCTGGTGGGTATACCAGCTGCCTCCTTCCCCGTGGATCTCTGGAGTGTAAAGTCCGGATGCACGTCTATTGCTGAGAGTCCTGCTCCAAGCCTGAGTCCTTGGTCACGCAGGCTGCTCTGTACTGCTGGTGGTGAGGGCCAGCAGTGGAAAACATGAGCTGTAAGGAAACAAAACAAAAGTGGGTCTGAGCTTTTTTTTTTTTTTTTTCTATATTCTTCAAACATATTCTAGTCTTTCAAATCTTAATCTAATGGGCTGTTCATTGCTGGGAATTTCTGGAAAATATTTCTAAAAGCTCACAGAAATATCACCCATCTTTTCTTCCTTTGGTCTTATTTTGTTTCTTTGAAAAGCGTGCCCTTTCCCTCTCTGTGTTAGATAGTTCTCCCTGTCTTTGGTTTCTGCATTTTTTACTTTGATGAGGTTATGGTTTACAAATTTTCTTGAATTTGTAGATTAATAGCTTTATCCATTTGGAAAATTCTCAGCTCTCTCATATTTTTCCTTTCTTTCTCTGTTTATTTTGTTTTGTTTTTAACATGCCAATTGGATGCATCTTAAAAGAGTTTTATAGTTACAGGCCTTACATTTAGGTCTTTGAGCTATTTTTTGTATATAGTGGAAGGGAAATAGATTTTCTACTTTTCTTGCAAACAGATGTCCAGTTTTCTCAGCACCATTAGTGGAAACACCTGTCTTTTCTCCGTTGACTGGTCTTGACACTTTGTTGAAAATTATTTGACCATATATGTGAGGGTTTATTTCTAGACTCTGTTCTAGAGTTGGTCTCTGTCTCTTTGTTTAGACGTGTTTACTATAGCTTTGTAGTAAGTTTTTAAATCAGAGAATGTGAGTTCTTCATTATTATTCTTCTCTTTCAAAATTATGTTGGTAATATAAGGGTCTCTTGAGATTCCATGTAAATTTTAAGATGGATTTGTTTCTATTTCTGCAAAAAAAACCTTATTTGGATTGTAATATAAATTGCATTGTGTGTATAGATCCTTTGGGCTAGTACTGACATTTTAGCGATATTAAGTCTTCCAATTCATGAGCATGGGATATAGTTCCTTTTATTTCTGTCTTCTTTAATTTCTTTAAGAAGTCTTTTCTCGTCCATATTTATAAGTTTTTCACCTCTTCGGTCAAGTTAATCCTTAGTTATTTTATAATTTTTGTTACTATTGGAAATGGAATTGTGTTCTTAATTTTCTTTTCAGAAATCACTGTTGCGTATAAAAATGCAATCTGATTTTATGTATTGTATTTGTATCCAGGTACTTATCTAAATTTATTTATTATTTCTAACAGTTGTTTTTGGTGAAAGTTTTAGAATTTTCTACATGATAAGATTATATATCATTTGTAAACACAGATAATTATATTTCTTCTTCTCTAATTTATGCCTTTAACTTCTTTTCTTGCCTAATTGTTCTTGCTAGGACAACACCATGCTAACTGTAGCAGGGAAAAGTAGCCATTGCTGTCTTATTTCTGTCATATAAGAACATATGATCCTTTCCATAGGAAAAGCTTTAAGTCTTTTTTATCATTGAATATGCTGTTCCCTGTGAGTTTTCCTTATATATATGGCTTTTATTTTTTTTAAGGGATTAAAGGGTATTGCTTTTTTCAGGTACCTTTTCTGCTTTAATTGAGACTATTATTTGCTTTTTCCTCCTTTCATTCTGTTTATGTGATACTACATTGGTCAATTTTCATATGTTGAACCGGTATTCCATTCCACCATTATTTAAGAAAATCCACTTGGTAACAATGTATGATGTTGTCAAAATATGTCTAAATCCATTTTCACAGAATTTTGTTGAGGATTTGTGCATTAAGTTCATAGGGATGTTGGTCTATGAGTTTCTTTTCTTTTTGTTCTTGTCTGGCTTTGGTATCAGAGTATACTGGCCTTACATTGGGAAGTGCTGCTTCTTCAATTTTTCAGAATATTTTGAGGACTAATGTTATTTTTCCTTAAAATGTGTATATACTGAGTTGGCACAAAAATAAATTTCTAGATATAGGGTAAAGTGAAGACACTGGATTATATGTTGGCATAGCAAGAGTATAATACGTCCTAGGACTAACTCTCCCCTTTCATCAGAACTTAGTAATTTCCATTATTTTTGCATCTCTGTTCACTTTACCTGTGTAGAAATCATTGACAAAGTGGAAACACAGAATTTCCTCAACGAAGGACAAGATGTTAAGATTAAACTAAGATGGAGGTTGAATCAGATTCAAGTTAAGAAGAGTTAGGACACCTGAGCCAGATATAGATTTTTAGAGTCTGAATGGGAGCTTCGGGCCAAACCTTGGCAATAAGCTGCAAAACTCTGACAGCACAGAAAGAAGAAATGACATTACTGTTTTGGATCCAGGATTCTCAGAGAGTCTGAAAACCTAGAAGCAGCATGAAGCACCCCTCTGAGAAAGCTCAGTGGTGTGGACACTACTTGGTAAGGGGGTTGTGGGCCCTCTGCTAGGCTGAGCAGAGACCAGTGAGAAAGACGTCCTCTCCGTCCTCAGGACTGCAGGGCAGTCAGGAAACACAAGCTGCCAAGGACAGGAAGGCACAGAGCCCGGGGGAATGCTAAAGAGAAAGCCCCTGGCCAACTCGCCTTGAATTTGCCGAATCATCTTCATGGCGGGTATGATTCTTGATTATTTGTTTGGGAGCATAGCCTTTAGTTTCAGTGACAGAAAGGCTATCTAATCTCTGTGTACCTAAGATAAACATTAACATGAAATAGATTCAAGGCTATCCACTTTATTGTCTTTGAAATAAATATCTTCTGTTAAAGTAGCGTATCAAGAGCATTTTTAAGGACTGACAGGTATAAAGGCAGGGGCTGGGGGAGAGAGACTGAGCTCATAGCAGTTGAAGAGTGCAAGTGAGGGGGCTGAGAGGGAGGGAGAAAGTGGGCACAGTGGGCCCGAGCAGAGTGGCCAGGGCTGGGCACCGCATTGTGGAGGACAAGGCCGGCCCTGTAGTTCTGCTCAGAGGCTCGTATGGAGTTAACTCCTGAGGGATTTGAATAGCATGTGATTTTGCCCTTTCATTATTGAAAAAATTGGCAGTGATTAATTAAGTTAGTTAAAAACTGTCCATTTCTGATTTGCATTTTTTAAAACACTCCCCTGGAAGCAGTATGTGCATGAGCACTAGAAGGGCAAACCTAAAATCTTATGTGTAATCATCTATCTCTTATCAAGAGCATAGGAAGTTACAGGGATGTGCACCTGTATTTATGACGTCCTTTTGTGTTAAATGATAAATGGGATGACTCAATTCCAAAATCTCCCTACGACTCAAAGGTGGTAGATCACTTGTGGAAGTTAGGAAACGCAGACGTCCTTTGGAGAAGGTTATATTTAATAATATGCTGGAACAGGCGTGTGCTCGTGTTTCCTAAGAAGCCTCTCTCTTCACTCTGCGCTGAAGCCAGGGGACCCTCAGTGCACTGCCCTCGCCGTCCCTCCCAGGCCTCAGCCCTGGTGCTTTTACTGTCTAGTCACTTCCAG
This sequence comes from Arctocebus calabarensis, assembly GCA_963573935.1. Taxonomy (NCBI): domain Eukaryota; kingdom Metazoa; phylum Chordata; class Mammalia; order Primates; family Lorisidae; genus Arctocebus; species Arctocebus calabarensis. The sequence goes on along the minus strand of CAUYON010016459.1, from coordinate 2,881 downwards.
TTTAAACTTCAGCCAAGTGGGGTAGATACGCAAATTCGCGTTTCCTTCCTCTCCTTTCCCTCCCGGCCTTCCTGCAGAGGGTCCTTGCCACTTCTGTGTTGTTCCCGTGGGTTCTGGTGTGACATGCTCCCCCTTGTGGTCTTGTGTCTGCTGTGCGAACTCACCTGTGTCTCCGGCTCACACCGCGTGGAGCTTCCCCTTGTCGTTCAGAGCTCCAGCCATCTCAGCCGTGCTGAGGGTGGGAGCGATGCCAGCCGTGCCCCTCTGTGCCGACACTCTCCCTTTGCACACCTGTGCTGGTCGCAGGCATTCCATGAGCGCCAGGGGAAGGAGGCCCAAAACCCAGCACCACACTCTCCCAGACTGACCGCTGCTTTCCTTGGCCACTGCTATGGCTGACACTTGATCTCAAGTGCTGAGTTTCAGGAGCCTTAATATCTCTCTCCTCTTCCTCCTCCTTCCCCTGCCCTGTTTTGTCTCAGCACAGAAACAATTCTTCCTACAAGATGACAACTTACTTTTAAATTAGGGGACGTTCCTTCCAATTCTTCTATGTATGGGATCAACTCTAAGTTTTCAAGCCAGCAGAGTTACTACTGTCAACCTAAAAATTAAGGAAGACTTTAGAGATAATTATCTCCAAATAGCATTGCATTTACTCAGAGGTGATAGACAAGAAATATAACCTCACGAGGTTAAATGAGGATCATTACAGCAAGTGCATCGGGTGAGGGAAGGGTAAAGGGAAGCTTTTATTTCATTAGCGAAGAGAGAGGTCACATAAGCTGCTTAGAAACACAGTTCGTTGTCTCCAGGGGTCCGGTCCAAAGCCGGAGTTGTCAGTTCATTGGCAGAGATGCCGTTACCAAGCAAAACGTCCTTTCAAGCGCATCTTTCTGAATTACTGCAGGGCTAAAGAAGGTCTGGTGAGAAACCTTGTCATGGAAATTCAAGTATGTGTGCAAGATGTAAAGCCTTGCAAAGCAGGAGGTGCATGAAATATATGGAGGGAGTTTTGTGAGGTTTAGACACTCCTTGGAAATAGTTCTTCCCTCAGACACATAATCACGGGCCTCCCCACGCTCAGGCTCTCCCAGCCTTGTTTTGTTTGAGTTTGGCAAAAGTGGTCACCCTGATATGGACAACTTTTCAAAAGAGACATTCAAAGCCAAGAACTTATTTTTTTTTTCAATGACTTGCTTTCAAGATAAAAGTGGACTTTAAATACAGGAGCCTGACTCTGTTCTAAGTAAGCTATTCTTTGTCTTTTATTGGTTCACCAAGTATTAATTGAGCACTCTCTAAGACCTAGGGATTCGCTAGGTGCAAGGGATGATGGAATGAGTGACATACACCTAGAACTTAGTTTTTATCAGGAGGTGAAACAATGAAACAAAAAACATAATAAACCATTATTAGAGGTTGCTAGGTAATAGAGGAGGGAAAAAAATCATATATAATAGAGCAGTATTTCACATTTTTATTCTGCTACCTCAAAGACTAGGGTGCTTTGGAGAAGCATCAATTTTCTTTCCAACTTTCTTTTTCACACTGTGACAACTTAAAAGGGTTTATTTGTTTTCTTTTAATCCTTTCTCCTATTGTGCTGAAATTATTTTGCTCAGGTAACTGCTTTTTCTTTTCAATGCACCATTATCCAATTTATCCCCAAGCGAGACAATATGAATACAGATTGGCCACAGAATTTTGTAGACGTCTACAGATTATTGGTAATATAAAAGCATACTGAGCTCTAAGGTTTTCATGTGTGAGAGAGTGTGTGCATACACTGCACCGTCGAAGGGTGTCTGCCCGAGTTACCTGAACTACTGCAATTTTCCACACAGAAGTAAATGTCTCTATATGATGCAGAAAAAATAGGAATTAAAGCACTTCATATGTCCTTCTCTAACAAGTCTGGAACTTCCCATTTACACAACTAGAATGACATGGGCTTGATGTTGAGGAGCAATTTTTAACGAATGCCGTTTTGAATAAATATTACACAAAAATGTTATTTTTAATTGTCTGACATGATGATCTCATTCATAGAAATTCAAACACATGCTTTGAGAACTAATGTATTAAAGAAAGCAGAATTCCATGCTCAAAGGGCCTACAATTTTACAGAAATGAAAGTTAATTCTAAGGATGACAGTGAGCAGCATAAGTTGATTTCTCAAAAATATTTGAATTTCATACCTCATTTATATAAAACTGATTTTTTTTAAAAAATAAGAACTTAACTTAGATTTTTTTCCTTTGTGTAGATTTCACCATCCTGAATTTAGATATGTTATTTAGAAATGCACAAATTATTATATCAAAGCTTATGCTTGTAAAAAACCGGCATCAAAAATTCTTGGAGATGCAGAGCTCTCGGCCATAGACAATCACTGCCAGTTTCATATCTTTTTGGCTGTAGTCATTGTCTCTGAGGAAGGATATTCGTAATACATTTTACTGCCCGAGGGAAGCGGGTCAAATCAAATGTTTCTTGTGCTATGATGTTAATTATCTTCATTGCTAGAAGTCTCTATAAAGTCTCAGGCTGTCTAAAAATCCCTTAAAACTGCAAGCAAAGACCAAAATGCTGAGCATGGACTTTCTGATAGAAGGTCACAAAATTAGACCAGATCAAAATCAAATTATAAGGTTTGTAAATAGGTCTATAGTTTAAAAGGTTAAATACTTTATTGTCTTTGAAATAAATGTCTTCTTTAAGGTACCAAAAAAGTTCTAAGGGCGGCTCCTGTGGCTCAGCGAGCAGGGCGCCGGCCCCATATACCGAAGGTGGCGGGTTCAAGCCCGGCCTCGGCCGAACTGCAAAACAAAAAAATAGCCGGGCGCTGTGGCGGGCGCCTGTAGTCCCAGCTACTAG
>CAUYON010016458.1:0-31182 GCA_963573935.1 Arctocebus calabarensis | reverse complement strand
CATAGGTGTGGCCCCACCAATTACCCTCCCTCCATCCCAACCTCCTCCCTCCCTTCCCCTCCCTTGCCCCTTTCCCCACCTTTGACCCTCACCCCATATTCTTGTGCTATGGTTGGGTTATAGCCTTCATATGAAGCCTATAAATAAATTAGCTTCATAGTAGGGCTGAATACATTGGATACTTTTTCTTCCATTCTTGAGATACTTTGCTAAGAAGAATATGTTCCAGCTCCATCCATGTAAACATGAAAGAGGGAAAGTCTCCATCTTTCTTTAAGGCTGCATAGTATTCCATAGTATACATGTACCATTAATCTGTTTAAAGCAGAAACTATATACCCTTCATACATTGAAACCTCAGTACAAAGCCACCACTTGAACATAGCAGTTGGTGGAATCTGTGTAAGCAAGAGGAGAAATGAATATACACAACCATCTACACAATATTCGGGAGAGAAATGTCCGCCTTTATCTCACTTATTTGAAACACAGATCTACTGGGAGGCACATCCCTCACCACCCATCATGATTTTATGTTTTTGCTCTCAGTGTACCTGGTGGAATTTTTAAAATCAACCTCAGTTTTAGTCTCTGAAAAATGATCTCGTTCAAGAGAAGATGTATCGCAATGGTTATCATATATATTTTTGTTATTTTTCTCTTTGAGAGTAGAAGAAAATTATTGTATATTATTGAATATAGAATGTTTTCTTTTTTTTACTAACCCAAATATTTTTAGATTGTAAGAACTATTCTACAATTTTTATCAGCCCCTAATAATTTGTGTGATTTTTATTCTGAACCAATTGATCAATTTATATATTTAACCTCTCATAATTTTTGTTTTGCTTCTGAATTTACCAATGTAGAGTCCAGCATGATTTATCACGTATATTTTATAAATTGTTACTCCTTTCTATGAACTTCAAATACAATTTGGAAGAAGCACTTTTTCAGTATCACTAGCAATCTCATCAGAACAATGCTTACATTTTGGAAAACTAAAGGTGGCAAATAGACAATTTGTAAAATTCTAATTTCCTCTTGAAAGTTCAAGTTTTATCATTATCTTCCTATATTATCAGTTATTTCCCTTGAAATAATCTAGCTTATTTATGAGAAAATATCTGTTAGAGAATAAGTTCTGAATAACCACAATTTGTTAGCCATAGTTTTCACATGAGAAAGTTGTTTGATGAGAAGAGCAGTGAGATCTGCTCCCAACTCACATAATTACACAAATGCTTGGTCTGGAGAGACCGCACTGCCCTCAGCAGCGGACGGGTTTACACACCCTTCCCGACGACATCAGCAGGAAAGTACTTGACAGAGAAAATACGATACAATGTAAAATGTTGCCATGCAAGATTTCTGAATTGCTATAGGTCACATTTTCTACTAATTCCTATTTTTCTATTTTTTTTATTACATTGTGTCCACAAATCAATTACATAACTTGCCAATTACATACAATATATTTTTATACAGGTATATGTCTTCCTTATAAAATAAGGTTCTCAAGGGATGTAGGTAATTGTAACCATCTTTGTATAATTGGCATTTAAATCCTTTGTCAGATAATTGGAATTCAGAAATGAAAAAAATTCTAGATAATTATGCTTTTTATTTCATCTATTTTTCAATGTCATGAAATTTTAGGTCATTCTCACCACCTCTCTCAATCTGTGATTGAACTAAAGGTAAGGACTTATTGTTGCTTCTACTGTGATTAAATTTTAGCATATTATTCTAGCCCCGTGAAATCTAATTTGTGTTGTGACTTCTGTTTTCACTTTCATGATCATTATAATTACCATTATTGATTGCTTCTTTTCTTACTAAGTACATTCAAAGTCTTAATCAATATAACCCCACAGAAACCTCCATGTTCTCTAACAGGTTTTGCAAAAGCTGAATGCAAAACAGAGGCCTCTTGGCACTGTCTTTTGGCTAAGCATTCCTTCCGTGGAATCCAGTCTTTCTTATTGAGAGAAGCACTTGTTTAAAGTGTTTTACTTTAGAGTAGTTGTAGATTTACAGAAAAGTTGCAAAGAAAATAAGAACTCAATATTCCCCTCACCCACTTTTTCCTAGACTTAATATCTCACACATTTGTGGGACATTTGTCAAAACTAAAGAACTACCTACATGTTTTAGAAGACTATTAATATCTTAAAACACACATATGTATGTTTTAGAAGACTACTTAATGATGTAAACATGTTGCCTGTATATTGTTCATTGATAAATTTTTGAGAATAATCATAAGTGCCCCAAAGAAGATCCTGTTCAGACATATTATAACAAGTTAGTTTGAGTTTATTTTGGTGAAAAAAAATTTAAATGAACACATACTTTTTTCATAACATGTTTTTCCATACACTTTTTGAAATGTCCTTTATATATTCTATAAACTTTAGTCTTACAATAAGGAAGTTAGAGACAAAAAAGTTATTAAAATATAATGAGGAAGAGAAAATAAACTTACTATTCATTAAGTGGAAATTTTGGATCATCAGAAGGTTTTCGTCCTTGCTGTCTTGACATTGAGCAGGCTGGGAGCAGCTGACCTTGCTTTCTTAGGAATGGCAGAGAAGAAAAGGATAGGGGAGATGGAAGGAAAAACAGGAGATGCAGACACACCAGTGTTATTTTTACTGAACAAATATCTGTGCATAACTGGACTCACTCAGTTCAAACCCATGTTCAAGGGTCAAATGTATTAAGCTTAATACAAAACCAAATATGATTTCTGTTGATTTCAGGTTGGAGATTGTAAAATATAGAGTAATAAATATCAATAAGGTTACCATCTTTTTCTCTGGAAATTCTTCACTGTACATTTAGGCATGAAGCTGATGAACAACTAGATTTATTTGTTTTCTGCAGTGGTGGAGACAAAAGGGGGGGCAAAAAAATTGTGTTTCAAAAAGCATGGCTCTAATGAGGGATGGTAAAACTTGACCTGAAATAGGAAAGAAATGAAGATAGAAAGTAAGCTGACTGTGGATCAATATATTGAACACCTCATGAAATAGAGATTTGTGTGATGACAAACATTACAGCAAGTGAAGAGAAACTGTTCGGACATGAAATATGAATTTTGATTCTGATTTCAAAGTTTGCTTTATTATATCTCAAAGAAGATGCAGTACAATTAACCAAACTATACACCTAAACTACAGACACAGTTTTGGCATCTTATGGGTGGCTTCTCTACGCCAGTAGCCAAACAAAGCTTGGAGAGCGAGTGGCAATGAAGTCATGAAAGGCATTTTCCCCAGCTTATGGAAAAGTGAACATATTTCCTCACAACAAGTGGTCCAAAGCCTGGATGAAGTGATAGTCGGTTGGTGTAAGAGGTAGTGAAAACGGCAACGACTGAGAGTGTACAAGCCCAACGTCCGTAGTTTGAGCATTGTTGTTTGTGCCACACGTGTTTGAGAGTTCTCTTGCAAGAGGATTGGCCTGGATCTCTTCACCAGTTTTGGCTGCTTAATCACAACCATCTCATCATTTCATCCACCAGTTGCATAGACTTCCACTATAATCCATTGAACAGCTTTCATGATACCACCAACACTGGACCACCAGACACTAGTAGCTTTTTTTTGATAAATATTTGATTTGGTGCTGTGTTTCAGCACTCTATCTTTTTCTAACCATTGTGCAAAAAACTTGTGATTCTCAAAAAGAAGCCATTTTCATCACATGTAACAATACAGTATAGAAATGGTTCACCTTTATGTCGTGACAGAAAAGAAAGGCAAGCTTCAAGATGATTTCCCTTCCAATACTCCTTACTTCATGAGGAAACCATCTACCTATCCACCCTCTCAACTTTCCTGAGTTATTTCAAATGGTTCAATATTGTTGGAACAGTAATGTCAAACCATGCTGCTAATTTACCTGTACATGTACATTGAGATGGGTTCCATCCAGCCCATCCATATCCACCTTAGTTTTGGGTCACCCATGTGGCTCATTTTCAAGATGAAATCATTGGAACAGAACTTCTCAAATCACCAATGTACTATGAGTTCACTATCCATATCCTTCCCAAACACTTTGCTGATATTTCAAGCTGTCTGTGCTACATGGGTTGCACAATGAAACTTATTCAAAATCAACACAAATTTTTGATTCTAGCATGGTTTCACAAAAATTGCTCCCCAAAATTCTGAAAGATGATAATAAGTCAAAATGTTCATTCGAGAAACTGAGGTGTACTTTCACCATCAAAACAAGAAGTGTCCAACAGAAATGTCAGTGATGTCAACTGTCGAGTTTAGGACTTAAGGAAATCAGACATTCATACTTAATGGCTTAACATACTGTTATGTGGCCAGGAAGTGGATATGAGTAGTTGTCTAGGGACTTTGTCTTAGCCTATTGCGTAAGACTTTACTTTGCATTTTATCTCAGCACCTTAGACTCCTGGGTAAAATCTTGACCTCAAATTCTAATTAGTTCTGGGTCTTGTTTTGTTTTGTGTTGTTATTTGTTTTAGGGTGTTTAGCTTGCTCTATATGCATATGCACAGAATTCACTCTAATTTTGGAAGGAATAGACTTTATAAGATATCTTTATTACATTCATTTTTATTTTTATGAGACAGAGTCTCACTCTTTGCCATAGTGTCATAGCTCATAGCAACCTCAAACTCCTGGGCTTAAGCAATTGAGCCTCCCAAGTAGCCAGGACTACAGGTACCTGCCACAATGCCTGGCTAATTTTAGAGATGAGGCTGGTCTTGAATTCCTGCCCTCAGTTTTTCAACCCGCTCCTAGAATGCTGGCAGTATAGGCATGTGCCACTGCTCCTGACCACAAAAGGGATCTTTAGCACTCACAGAATTGTGGGCTGCTGGAGGCAACCGAAACTGACTTGCTAACAGCCATTCTGAGAGTCACACCGCAATGCCCCCAAATGAGGCCACAGACACACAGCACCCACCACCACCTCAATACCTGTTCCCTTGGGTAACTCACTTTTTATTCGCAGCATGCAACAATTTACTCGTCAAAATTAAGCTCCTGGTTTCCTCTCTGGAGACTGAGAAACTGGGAAGAGCAGCGCCTTGTGACTCTGACAGACTGACGCCGTGGAAACTACCAACCTTAACGAGTCATGCGAAGGGCTGCAGGTGGACTTCAAAAGGGCTCAAAGAGAAAACCTTGTTACTTCTTCTAATACTCAAATTTCTTGTTTTCTATGTTGCTTAAAGACCTTACTCTAGAAAGTTTGCCTTTATATTATCTTATACAATTACTTAAACAGCTTTAAATACAGAAAGTGTTCAGTAATGAGAGATTTGTGATGATGAAATTACATAAAGGACAGAAGAGACTAAATGTGTATTACTGTGCCATTCTACTTTTCCGGAACACTTAAAAGCTATATGCTAAATGGTAAATGCCTAGTTATGTCACAATTTTCAGAGTGTAAAATACTTTAGATTGACACACACAGAAACGCCCTGACATCTCTGCCGTGAGATAATAATCAGGCTTCAGAAAGTATGACGCCAAGTCATGATTCTAACCTGGAACACAAACTAGTTTCAAATTCTAAAGCAAGGATGCCACAAGAAAAACAGATTGGAAGCCTTTAAATTTTGTAAATGTTTCTTTTTGCCTCACTTACTAAACACCTCAGGTGAATTTATATTTGTAACCTAAATTTATACCATAATTACAATTCTGAATCACATTTGCAGTGTATAACTGTTAATACGCTAGCAAAGGGAAGTTGAGAAACACTTCTGGTAAAACATTTCTTTACATAAGATAGAGAAACCCTATAATTTTCAGCAAGATGATTACAGAAAGACCTACCCGTAATTTCATTTAATGGTACCTTTTTATTTCATTTTCTCAACCGAGTTTTTTTTTTCTTTCACCCTGTCTCAAAAGGAAGACATTGAAACTATCGTCAAAGAAAAATATTCAGAGATCTTTATGTGGTTAACTATTCCCAATTTTTGTCTAAAATTACAACATTTTAAACAATAAGCCGAAAAGTTAAAACTCACTCTAGCCATTATTTGCCATACGTACAGGTAAGACAGGATTCTTTTCAAACACCGACCATAAAAAGTATTATCATGGCTACGTATAAGTTAATGAGAAGACTATTAATGACCCAAAATAATTGGCTATGTGGCAATAATTGCAAATATTACCCTACAGATTACCATTAACACATAATTCACAATAATAATGGACTTTATGCATTAAAATTTGATGTTGCTTTAGATGGTAGATTTTCTTTGTTAAATATCGAAAAATACTGTACATATATACCACATTTTCTTTGTCCATTTCATGTACCTGTCGATAGATATTTGGGTCATTTCCCCACCTTGACTGTTGTGAATGATGCTGCAGTGAGCATGGGAGTGTAGATACCTCCTTAAGATCCTGATTTCAAGTAAATTGGATATATACCCAGAAGTGGACCTGCTGGATCATATGGCACTTCTATTTTTAATTGTTGAAGACCCTCTATATTTTTTCCCAAAGTACTGTAATGCTTTCTTCTTAATTTCAGAGTATTACAGGAGTGCAAGTATTTTGGCTACACGAATTGATTAGTACAGTTTGTGTCAGAATTATAAGGGTACCCATCACCCAGCTGCTGTACATTGTATCCATCAGAAGTGAATTTACCCCTTTCCCCCTTCTGCTTGATTTGTGTTGAGTTTTACTTCCATATGTACACGTGTCTGTTGATCAATTAGTTCTAGTCCTTTGCTGCCTCCAAGACCATATAAGGGTTCCAATTTCTCCACCAATACTTTATATTGTTTTATAATATGTAAAATTAGCCTGTCTCATAAAGACAATTATTGTGTAATTATACTTACAAAAGGTGTCTAAATAGTGAGACAGGAAAACAGAGAACAAAATGGTGGGTGCTTGGGGCTGAGAAGGGGATATTAGGAGTCATTGTTCATGGGTATAAAGAGCCGTATTTGCAAGACACACCTGTCTGGAGATCTGCTCCTGGTGCCTACAGTTCACACCACAGTCTCACGCACCAATTTCACACAAAAAAAGACACAAGGAAATTTTTAGAGGTGATAGATTACATTTGTTACCTTGATAGTAGTGATATTATCACAGGTATCTACATTCATTCAAATTCATACTATTGTGTGCATTAAAAATGAAGTTTTTCGTATATAAATTTTATCTTCATATGCTTTTTAAAAATTCCATGGAAATCCTTTCATTGTTGTTGCTAAATAGAGGGAGTGTGATAATGAAGAATACTGATTGTGGAGGCAGATTTCCCAAGTTCAGATCCAGATTTTTCAAGAGTCACCACATGAACATCACCCTATTTTCTTTAATATCTCTGTTTCTACATCTATAAAGTACTATATATTAGTCCTTACCTCATACGATTGCTATGATGACTGGAAAAGAAAGTACATGTAAAGGGCATTACCTAAGGGCTGGCACATTGTCAGTTCCTTTCATAGGTTGGTTTTTCCAATTAAATGTCCATACTTTAGAAATATTTTTAATGACTCAAAGAATTTTGCATTTATAGCTTCTGCTCCAGATAGATATAAAAGTATGATCTTTAATGCATGTTCAGTGTTTTATCTATATCTTTCAAAAACTCTAGAGAGTTAGCTCAAGTTTAGTTAACTATCTTGATCAGTGCCTCGCATCCTTAGGACCAGTGAGTTGAAATTGTCCTCTTTGCTGTCCATAGGGTTTCTGTGGCAACTACTCAACTCTGTTGCTGTAGTATAAGATCAGTCCTGCACAATACTTAAACTGGGAGGCATAGCTGCAGCTCATGAAACTTCATTAACAAAAACAAGCAGCATGCCAGCTGTAACCTCTGGGAGCTGACCCCTGATTTAGATATTTGATAAAACGAAAATTGAGTGCTCAAATATTTTAGCCCTATTTAACCTTTTCTAAAGGAAACTAAATTAAGCCACATGAACATCGTGATTGTACTATGAGAGCATATATATTTAAACCCTGACTTCACTCTAAATAAAATAAGTATAAATAGGAGAAAATTCATTATTCTGTGTTAGTGATCACAAAGAAGAGGTACAACAGTTTATAAAACTGAAGAAATATCCCTCACTCACCAGTCATGAGATAAAATTGAACAGAATTGCCAGACTCATTCATTTTTCTCTGTGTTTATTATATAGAGATCTATATACTATACACATTACAAGAATACTATTAATCCATTATTAATTCAATAATGTTATAACTGATAAGATAATGTCATGAAACATCCTAAGTATCAAGTACAATGGTTTCTAAAATGAAAAACACCTAAATCCATCCAATCAGAGGCTCACCTGGGACAGGTCTGTCCATAACCTGTCAATGAAGTGATGACCTTACCCAGGAAGTCACTGCCTTAACAATGCCTTTCACACAGGACAATTGCAATTTTGTGTTATTGTTATAAATAAAAAAGAGAAAGTGAAACTGATGACATCATAGAGCAATCTAAATATTGACAACACAAACTAAAATACGTATATTACCTTAATCTTTAAAATTGTTTCTGTTTATTCTTCATTGTTTTAAACTAAATTATTGAGATTTTCTACTTAATTTTACAGAGTGGGTCTAAGTGTAGCTTAAATAATTGGAAGGATGGTCACTGTGTTGGTTTTGGTTTTCACTTTCTGAGGCCCAGCACCCCGCTGAGCATCACACATGCAGAAGACACCACTTGGTTTGGAGCATGGGGGGGAGAGGGTATAGACTGGGCCTCCTAAATCAGCGTCAGCTTCAGTCCCCTCTAGGCTGCTTCTGCAAGGTATAACCCAAGAGCACCTCTCAAAGGATTTAATCCTCTCCTCCTGTGTCTTCAACACAAGATTCCCAGGGGTTTTAATATTATAAAAAAAGAATCAATTTCTTGAGCCTTTTTTGTCCTCACCAGAAAGGATGATTATTATACAGAATGAGGACAGATAGCCACGGGCCCGGGATGGACAGTCCTGGATGGATAGGTCTCCCGACTTCACCTAGGGAGGACTGATAGGAGTTTCCATTTTGAATCCTCTTCTAACAAAGGACCACATTCCATCTTTCTTTGTTCCCATCCTGAATTCCAACACAGGTCTGTGCACTCAGGATTGTTGTCTACCTTCCTGTGATCTCTCATCCCTGGGCCATTTCATGAACAAGTAGCTCCTCAAGTGTGGGTGGGCCACTGTTGGACCTAGCCCAAGTCTTACACTTCAGTAGGAGACAACCAGAAGCCTGTCATAAGCCCGTCCTAACAGTGACTCCCTGGCACTCTGTATCCATGGTCCCCAGAAGCCTGTCATAAGCCCCTCCTAACAGTGACTCCCTGGCACTCTGTATCCATGGTTTCTCTTTTCTAATTAGTCTTCTATCCCAAATCAGCCCTAGAGCTGGAGGCACTTGGTATATCTGCCTTCTGTTCAATAACAAAGCAATAACAAGTCTCAGATATATAGATAAATATAGATATGTAACTATAAATAGCTTCAAATCAATTCTCTAATCTATTTTACATTAATGAAACACAATACAAGATAAAAAGAGGAAGGAAATCCTATTGCAGATATAATATTAATAGCTATCTGAGGATATTTATCAGAAATTCCCCATAAAATTGAGTGAAAGGGTTTTTTATTCATTTTATAGTTATGCCTATGTACATATTTAATGAGTACATATTATACTGGTATCCAAATATATTTTGCATAATTTTCCTGCTTACCATTGACTGTCTTTTTTTAAAGATCTTATAGACATATCTAACTCTCCTATCCCACTCCATTTTCTAGCATTAATTGCCATGTGTGGATTCTTCACACTGCTCTCCAGCCACATATGTGATGTGCATAATTAATATGCACGTAAACAAGTGCTTTATCATCTGATTTTCATAGTGGGATTATATGGTGTATATTTTTCTAGTTTTAAATTTCATGAGCTCATAAATATCATCAGGCTTTTTTAACATCTCTGTTTCTCACCTACTTAACAAGTCAAGAAACTACTTCCTGACCACTTATAATGTTTTAATTCTATATGCCAATTTGCATTTGGAACAAGTCAAGCCAAGAAAGGAAGGAAGGAAGGAAGGGAAGGAAGGGAAGGAAGGGAAGGAAGGGAAGGAAGGGAAGGAAGGGAAGGAAGGAAAGGAGGGAAGGAAAGGAGGGAGAGATAAAGAAGAGAATATTTAATTCTTAGAAATCATAGTATCTGGTTATAAAATAACCCTGATTCACACCAACTCTGGACACACACATACAATTATTCAATTTTAGTGAATGTTTTTCTAATATTACTTTCTTTTTTTTTTTTTTGGCCAGGGCTGGGTTTGAACCCACCACCTCCAGCATATGGGGCCCGCACCCTACTCCTTTGAGCCACAAGCACTGCCCTTTTAATATTCCTTATTTAGAATTACACAAAATACACTTAAGTCCAATAGCATTATCATTCCCTGTATGCATGACAAAAACTAGTCGCGTATGATTTACACCACCATTGCTGCCGCTCAAAGTGTGGTCCTTGAACCACAGCTGGTCTAGAAACTTTTACTTCTTCCAGGACTTAAGTACATACTGAGAGCATTTCAAGCATTGATTTGTACTTTAAAGTTTAACATCATGGGTGGGGAGTCAAAAGGCAAAAATATGGGCTTGTATTTTATGCCTCTCCTCTCCCAGCTTTACTCAAATATAAATGAAAAATAAAAATTGCATATGTTTAAGATGTTAACTGTGATGTTTTGATATATGCATGCATTTTTAATGTTTATCACGATCAAGGTAATTAACATTTTCATCACCTCACATAGTTACCTTTTCCCCCTTGATTTTTTTTTTTTTGAGACAGAGCCTCAAGCTGTCACCCTGGATAGAGTGCAGTGACATCACAGCTCACAGCAACCTCCAATTCCTGGGCTTAAGCAAGTCTCCTGCCTCTGCCTCCCAAGTAGTTGGGACTACAGGCGCCTGCCACAACGCCCGGCCATTTTTTGTTTGCAGGTGTCATTGTTTGGAGGGCCCGGGATGGATTCGAACTCGCCAGCTCAGGTGTACGTGGCTGGTGCCTTAGCCCGTTGAACCACAGGCGCCAAGCCTTCCCCCTTGATTTTATAGTGAAAATATTTAAGATCTACAATCTTAGAAAATTTTAATTAGACAAATATATCTATATTATGAACTATCATCATAATGCTGAACATCAGGTCTCCAGAGAATTTACTCAAGGTATAGAATCCTTTGACCAGCATATCCCCATTTCTCCCTGTACAAGATACCTTATAACCAGCCATCTGCACTCTTTCTATGAGTTCACATTTTTAGACTTCACATACAAATGATTTCATACTCTGTGTTTCTGTGTCTGACTTTTTTCTCTCAGCATAATGTTCTACTGATTCAGCTCTAGTGGTGCAAATAGCAGGATTTTCTTCTTTTTTAAGGCTAAACTCCTATATTCATTGTGGCACTATTCACAATAGACAAGGTAGGAAAACATTTTTTTCACAGTTGTATAAATATTCCAAGACACAATATAACACATATCTGTTCAACCATTAATGGACACTTAGGTTGATTCCCTATCTCAGCTCTTGTAAAGAGCACTGCAATAAAAATATAGGGCAAACACACACACACACACACACACACACATATATATTTTTTTTAATTAAAACATTTTATTTTGGAAATGCATGAAACTTCAGTACCTGACTAGGGGAAGTTACATGGTGAAGGGAAAATAGCCTATAAAGGATGAATGACTGGAACTTAATCCCTGGCAAAATTCTGGGAAAGCCCATGCTTCAAAGTTACCCAACCAAGGAGTGAGGGAGCTGGGATTTATACTAAGCAGTGGGATTGCTGTATCATATAGTGGTTTTAGTTTTAGTTTTCTCAGGAACCTTCATACCGTTTTCCATAGTGACTGTGCCAATTTACATCTACATCATCAATGTACATGCATTGCCCTTTCTTCTTGACCTTATCAATATCCTTTTTTTGTTGTTGTTTGTTTTTTTGCTTTTTGATAAAACCCATTTTAACTGGGGTAATACATTATTTCAATGTGGTCTTGATTTGCATTTCTGATGATTAATTAGAGAAATTAATGAATTTCTTTTGAGTTTTTCTTTTATATATCTGTTGGCTAATTGTATATCTTCTTGTGAGAAATGTCTAACTCTTTTGCACATTTTTAATCAGATTATTTGTGAGAGTTTCTGTTGTTGTTGAGTTGCTTGAGTTCCTTATATATTCTGGTTTTTAATTCCTCATGATTTGAATAGATTGCAAATGTTTTCCCCCATTCTGTGAGTTGCCTCTTCACCTTGTTAATTGTTTTCCAGGCTCTGATACCATTTGCTTTATCTCATACTGTTTGTCTGTTTTTCTTTGGTGGCCCATGTTTTTGAGGTCTTACTCAAGAAATATTTGCTTACAACAAAGGCTTAAAACATTTCCCCAAAGTTTTCTTTCACTGGCTTCATAGTTTCATGTCTTACATTAAAGGCTTTAATTCACTCTGATTTTTGTAAATGGTGATAAATAGGGGTCCAGTTTCATTTTTCTGAAAAATATCAGTTTTCCCAGCACCATTTATTGAAGAGATTTTTCCTAGCTTTTCTATTCAGTTCCTTTGGTCTATGTACCTGTTTTTATGCAAGTATCATGCTATTTTGCTTACCTTTTTTTTTTTTTTGGTAGGATAATTTGAAGTCAGATAATAAGACATCTTCAGCTTTGTTCTTTTCACTCAAGATTGTTTTGGCTATTATGCATCTTTTGTGGTTCCATACAAATTTTGAGATTTTTTTTCTTCTATTTCTATAATGAATGTCATTGGCATTTTGATAGGTATTACATTGAACATAGAGACCATTGTAGGTAGTAAGTATCTCTTAACAATATTGATTCCTCCAATTTATGAACATGGGATATAGTCTCATATTTTCTTTGTCTTCTCCTTTTTTTATCAATATTTTATAATTTTTAGTGTAAAGATCTTTCATTCCTTTGGTTAAGTTTATTCTTAAATATTTTATTATTTTTTGTGAATATTGTAAACAGGATTCCCTTCTTGGCTTCTTTTTCAGATTGTTTGCTGCTGTCATATAGAAATGCTACTATGCATATATGTTGATTTTGTATCATGAAACTTAGGTGTTTTTAAATGTAAGATTTTATCATGTGCAAACAAGGATCTCATTTTATTTCTGATGTGAGACAGACTAGGAAGCAAAAACACACTCACACATGCACATACCCCACTTGTTCTGCACCACAGAAAGTATGACTCACATTTGCACAACAATAATTATCAGTATTTACATCCTACCCATCATACGCTACTCTTTACTCTTTTAAAACTCTGTTGTCCTCTCACTATAAAACAATCAATTATAAGGTATTTATTAAGTGTCTACTATGTCCCGGGCACCACGGAGGAGCATAAAATTGATAAGACATCTCTATAATCTGGTTGGGTAAAGAGAACAAAGAATGAGAAAACAATTAGGAAAACTGAATACTTTATAACAAAGACTAATGGTGGGATAGAGAGGGCCCTTCCTCACCAGAAGCTCCTGAAAGTTCTCTGAATATCTTACAGTACTATGTGAAGCCAAGAAAGGGCATAGAATATTTGATATTTATTATGCCCCTTATTCAATCTAAGCATCTGTTCAAGCACACATTGAGATTGCTGACATTTCAGTAAAATCCTTAATACTTGTGAATCCAGTCTTATTTTTTCTCTCTACTAGCAGGAAATTTTGGCAGCAGTCATAAAAGAACAGAGCTGAAGAATCCCAAATCATTTTTAACATGCAGATGAATAAAATGAGATTTGGAAATCTTAGTTCACCTCATAATTGACTTAACACTTAACCTCCTCAAATAATGAAAAGGAAAAACAAAGCCCTCTTCTTGATAATAATTTGGACACAGTAAAATTGTCTTAAATCACTTGCCCTAGGACAAAAACATTTTTGTCATCCCACAATAAATGAAAAGTCATATATCTAAGAGTGGTAAGTGGAACACTCTCATTGTTCATGCTTTCTCCCTCACAGCTTTATCCTGAGGCCAGCCAGAGACCCCAAGCATGTTTTTCAGCACACACATATGCATACACACATACACTCAGGTATGTACATGGTTGACATTCTATTTGATCTATGAGAAAGCATAAACTTCATAGTGGCAATGAGTCCTTGTTGTTCATTAGCTACTCTGAGACTTTTACATTATTACATAGTGGAAATAGAAAGATGTTCAATTTTAATTTTACATTTCAAAAAATCCTGTCTAAACCCCCAGTTCTCTTCTTGTTCCAAGGATCACCACAGAAACCCAAGTAATCAGTCTAAGATTGGACAGTTTTCTTTTTAAATATGAATGAAATCATTTGAATTACTTTTCCCACTCGGTGTCCAATAAATTTTGAAGTATTTTTAAGCAAAATAAAAAATAAGGATTGCCATCCTATATGTAGCACTTACAACACGTTGTATGTTTAGATCCATATGACTTAACAAAAGATTTGCTTTTCCAGTCCCCCATGTTGTTCCCTTAATCATTCACTTTCAACTATAGAATTTCAAATTTAAAATTGAAATGACCTGAGTGTTAGCTCATACATTCTGCGCAGACTCAAGTCATTAATTCAAATGATGTAATTCTGACGGTGGTAATATGTGGATCCTGGTGCATGCAGAGTGATGGGAGACATGGTCAATGTCTTAAGAAACTCCAAAGTAATTATACCTGGAGTAATTGTAAATATAAAGCTCGGTCATTGCCATCATGTTAATCCCTTGATTTCATTATTAATTCTATCTGGACTTAAACCAAAAAGATAAAAACATGGTAACTGGCAAGAAAACAAGAAAGCATTAACCATACTTTCCTTTGGGGGTTTAACTGAGGCAAGCCTATCATAAAGTTGCCACTAAAGATTTAGGAATAAAACTAGGAGTGAAAATACCAGAGAAAACAGATCAAGATAAAACTAGGGACATTAAATTGCAGTGATTTTCAACCTATGTGCAGTGGCACCTTGGTGTTACATGAGAGAGAGGATCTTAGGTATGCTGTGAAAATTATTAAAGATCCTTAAAGTATTTTCAAAAGAAATTCAAAGCACAGTAAATATATTCCTTTTTTACTTTTATTTTGATCAACATAATTTAAGTGTGCTGCAGAAGTTTAATTACGGACTAAAGTGTACCATGAAATAAAAAGAAAAGGCTGAAAATCACTGGCTTCGAACAGTCTAGAAATACGAATGCTTCCAAGCTTCTGAACAAGTCAACACAAGCTAATGTCTGCTAAAACTGCTAAGGCTTACAGAGGCCAGGGGATAAAGGCACTCTACACTGGCTTATTTTAAGGGAGAACTTATAAACTTCTAGCTAAAGGGCAAGAAATTGCTAAGGTATCATCGCTAACGGGCTCAACCCCACACCTTATGGCTGCTGGGTTTTTGTTTGTTTGTTTGTTTGTTTATTTGTTTTGCAGTTTTCAGTGGGGCTGGGTTTGAACCTGCCACCTCCAGCATATGGGGCTGGTCCCCTATTCCTTTGAGCCATAGGCGCCGCCCCATGGCTGCTGTTCTGAGTCACTTGGCCACTGGTGTGATCCTGGGGGTGTTCCTCATCCTACCAACACAGAGCCTTGGAGGTGACAAGAACTCTTCTTGTCCACAGGAACCATCACTACAGTAATTCCACCAAAAAATAGACACTAAAAAGCAAACACAAACCTGTTTCCTTTACCTGTATTAAAAAAGAAGCCCTGTCAAAGGAAATTTTGAAACAAAGTATGGTTGTATTGAGCACAGGGTTGTTCATCTCTCCCTGCCCCTCTCCTATCCCTACCAGTAAACTCATGGCCTCAGTTAGCCAAATAATCCTTCTGACTGCACCTTACCTGAGGAATTCCACTGTGGGAATCACCTTCAACTTGAAATCTTTCCTTCTACCCTGGCATGGCTAAGATTGTGTTGAGAACTCAATGCCAACCACTCTAGGAAGGTAATACTAGATATATCCTTTGTAAAAATGTCATGACCTAGATAAAGCCTTGGCAATATAAAAATGTATGTAAGAATTAAATGAATTACTGTTAACTATTTGATTTCTTACGTATGGTGCTAATAGGATATACATTCAAAAAAGGACTTTCATCTCTGGCAAGTGTGTTCTAACATACTAATTAATGATATGATGATGATTGACATGTATAAATATTAAATTAAATGTGCATGAGAATATGTTTATTACTTTTTGCTGTTGTGGTTTTATACTCCATAATCTAAAAGAACAAGATTTCGTTTATAAATCACTAAAATGTAAGATTCATTGCCACAGTCCAGAGTCCAAACGATGAGAAATTAGGCAATTTCTGAGTAGCAGATGGGGCAGCAATAACTTCAGAGGGAAAGGATAAGATATTTTTATTATGGAAAATTGCTATTTCAGAAAATAGGTCTAATTTACTAAGAAACCAATCAAGTATCCATTCTGTTTGATTCCTAAAACCACTGTCCAATTGTGTAGGTTGAATTGGAACAAGATCACTTTAATTGCCCTGCCATTTTTCACTTTGAAGCCAACATTAGTATTTTAATGTCAAATTCTGGGTTTTTATTCAATTACCAAAGTTGAGACCTCCTTCAGAAATTCAGAAGTGTGCTTCAAATTGGAATTGTGGTTTGAGCAAATCTATTAAATGTCTTTGTCCTCACTTTCAATATGTCATATTTAATCAAAAGTTTAGAGTCATTACAGTTGATGTGAAGGTCAACAAGATTTAAAGTATCTGAATTAAAAGGGTAAGTGAACACTAGGGATAGAAAAACCAAAGTATTTTAGAGGACAGAAAAAAGTATGGTGGTGGGGAAGGAGACAGAGAGGTAGAGAGATAATCATGCAATTTATAGATTTCATCAATAAAAAGTTTAGGGATTTCAATATATAAACTCAATGTGAATAGAAGCTTTCAAAATCCTTTTCATAGTAAAAATAAGCAAAAATACTACCTTAATTCAATTCCAGCTTCTTAGTCTTAACTTGCAGTATGAGACTTAGAGGTCAGAAGAATTGGCAGCTCTGCATAAAAACTTCAAAGGAACAGAGAATGTAGCCATCTCCAAGCCCAAAGTCTTTCTTTTTCTAAAAAAAATGGTCAGGTTGGTATAATATTCCATATTTGTTATCAGAGCCCTTCACACAAGCACACTCCCTCTACTTCTGAGTACATGGAAAGATTACACTTAACAATCACTATAAAGCTAAGTGTGACTGTTGGGGTTGATCAATGTGGCACATTACACCTCTCTGATGTGCACTTTCTGTATGGAAATTCACATGCCTGTGTGAGCTTCAGTGTTTTTGTTTGTTTGTTTGTTCGTTTCTTCTTTCTGTATTAAGGGTGAGTAAAATGTCAGGCATAGATGGGTCTGAGAGTGGGGAAGGAATGAAGAGTCTCCTCACCAACTCAGACAGATCTGTAGTATGAGTAATAAATCATCACTGACTTTAGCTACTAAGATTCTGGGCCTGTTTGTTACAAAAGCGGAGTGTAGTTCCTCTCCCTCATACCTCATACCTACAAACAGCACGCCAGTGTTCAAAGCTTACAAAAAAAGACTAAATTAGAGTCAATTCTAGATAACTGAAGATTTGTTAGAAGTTGATACCTTATAAAAAATACATAAGTTTTGCTCCTTTAATGCCTTCTTGTAAGTTTGGGACATTTTATGCTTCCCAGTTGTTTTTTTATTTCTTATTTTTTTGATGATTAAATGATCTATTATATGTAAACATGGGGCAGAAAATAGTTAAAACGTTTTAATACTTTTTCCCTTTCCTTTTGCATTATCAGACAAGTCTTCAAATCCTTTGATTTTGTTCAGCTTTTTATTAGAAATTAGGTATGAAACAATAATATTAAAGCATCATGTTATACACACCACGAATCAAGAACCTATCTTCAGGAGTAGAATGAAACTGAATGAGATTTATGAAGTACATTTTAAGTACAGATTTCCTAACACAGGTGTTATACAAACCAACTGTAGCAATAAAAGGAATTATTCTTCACAGTGGAATGAAGAGTCCCATGCATTAAAAAAGGAGCCAAGTTACCACAAATTACTTTCTGAACACAGAGATCCTTATGGCTTGTGAATAATTGTTTTTGTTTAAATTAACTACTGCTAGCAAGAAAAGAAAAAGAAACTCTAAACTTTAGTGATTTAAAACAAAGATTCTTTGAGACAAATGCCATGAATACATGAGGTTCCACAGGCAAAATACAGTGAGTCTACATATTAGTGCTAACAGCAATATTAAATACCATATGGAGAGTAAAACTGGGCAAATGTATCATTACAATATAGTTTCAAAACAGCAGAACCTGAGAGACAAGAAATGTGCCTTTCAATTACTCTGTTTTACAGATTATCTCAGTTCCTGCTGGTTTTGCTAAATGTATAAACACATCTTAAACTGGAATTCTAGCTGGAATCAGCTCATGATTCTCAATGGTTCTCATGCAACCTCTGTGGTTCCAAATGGAACGATCTCATGATTCTTAAATTAGCTTTCTTGGTTTTTTTTTTTTTCCAATATGAAATCTTATCAAAGGTATTCTCAGCTATAACACATTGAGTGTTTGAGTAAAAATCAAAGATTGGGCTCACCAAAATCATCAGATAAACTCTTCTGACAAAATATTTCGGTCTTTTGGTTAAATTCTTGACCTGAATATAATTAGGTTGATAAACCTTTTCACTGACCATCATTGAATGAACCAGATTTATTAGCTGCTTTGACACCATACATATATCCCTTAATTAATGGTATGGAAAATAATTTCAAGACCATAATTCATTTGAACGACTTCCAGAACAAAGTTACTGTGTAACACATCATGATGGCTGTCTTTGACTTACAATGACTTTGGAGGTGTACTTATTTTCTAGAAAGTTTATGTGAATTCCATTATTAAATTTGACCCTATCTTTTTTTTTCTTTTTTTTCTTTTCTTTTTATTAAGTCAAATACACATAGATCATGAATACATTTATGCGTATGTGGGGTACAATGTGTTGATTATTTTTATACAATCTGACGAGGTTACTTCAAACCAATCAACATAGCTTTTGCCTCATTTACTTAATTATTGTGTTGAGACATTTATGTTCTACACTTGACAGATTTGACTTGTACCCTTGCAATATGCTCCATAGTTATGGTCCTACCTTTTACCCTTCCTCTATCAAACTTCCCCTACCCCTTCCCCCTCCCTTCCTGCTCCACTTCTCTCCTTCATCCTGGGCTATAGTTGTGTTCTGTCTTTCATAACAAAGTGTGAGTAAATATAAGTAGTTTTCATAGAAGTACTGAGTACATGGATACTTTTTCCTCCATTCTTGAGATAAAAAAGTAAGCACTGTTCTTAGATCAAAGTGAGAAAAATGGCTTTAAAGAATAATTTAAGTACAGTATATATTTTGTTCTCTCAGTCGTTTCTGGGTACCTAAACAGAGATTTATGTACAATACTTAAGAATGTATTTTCATATTAATTACACCAAAGTATTGGCAGGAACCCAAGGAGCTCTTTAACACACAATGTCCATATCACTATCTCACCCTGATGGTCCAGAATGCAGCATGTTACCAATAACACCACGATCACTAGGGTTGCCATGTTTGGGACATACTAACACTTAAAAAAAAAAAAAAAGGCAGCTGTTACTCATCTGAAATGAAAAATTAACTGAGGTTTCTGCATTTTTGTCTGGAAGCCCTGGTGAAAATGTAGTTCTTTGAATTATAATAGTGGTCAACTTAACCAGCTGTTATATTTCTTCCATTGTCTCTGCCTTGTAATGAACTATTCATTTGTGCTGAGCAGTGTGCAAACAATACTAAAGCCAAATCCATGTTTTTGTGACACTCCTGAAAAACTCCTGCTGCTATATTAAAGAAATAAATTACAAGTCCTCTATCACTCAGTGGTATGGCTCTCATCCCTATTTTTGAGGCATTTCAATCAACTTTACAATCTACAAGTTGTAAGATATTAAACATATATTTTATCTGCCCTGAAGTGGCATTGGTTTTGAAACTGAGACTCATCTAATTTTTTCGAGATAACGGTCAAACAGGTCCTTTGGGTTATGAATTGGGTTTTTCATGGCTAATGTACTTCATGTCGACACTTATTATACAAGCAACTATTATGTCATCACAGGCTCTGGTACAACATGAAGGGAGCATAAATGTCAAGATTGATGATGATGGCTCAGAGCCAGCTCATTAAAGGCAATGGTGTGAATAATATCACTGTGTTGCTTTTGAAAGAACCGAATATGCATTACCCACCTATCAGGGCACCAAAGCAGCAAAATAAACGTAGATCTCTAACTGCAGCCCATTTAAATGATAAAAGCATGTATATTAATCTATGAAATAGATTTTTCCCGGGGGGGAAGTTGTTCTATTTATGAAAATTAAAACATTCAGTACACAGAGCAGCACTTATCAGATGAGCATTCTTGGCATGCAGAGACATTTTGCTAATGCTTCCTGCTAAGATAAATAGGCCAGTCATAAAAGATGCTACCATAACTTGCTAGGAATAAAAGAACTAAAAGGACCAACATGTAGACAGTAGTTTTTAAAGTGAGGGGAGTAACCTTTCTAAATTACTTGGCCTCTGTGTTTTAAACAGTTCATTCAAAAATCATTGATAAATCATGACAAAAAACACATACCTACATGCATTGCATACAAAATAAATAGCTGAGTGTTTTAATACTCAGTATTCCTGCAAAGTAAGTTAGTAAAAATGTTAGCAGTACTTGCTGGCTTCAGATCCACTTTGTTTTGAGAATCATAGAACCTCATTACAAACTTCAGTTTATAAAATTTACTTAAATATATGAATGGTTCCCTCTTCTTTACATTTGTTATAAGATTGAAAGTTCATAGTTTACACACATAACTTCACAATTTACCAAGACAACTCAACAGAATATTTTTTCCCTTGGTCCACACCACTCAGTTATCCTTAAAGCAAAGTATCTTCTCTATTTAAACAGTATTCAATAGGCCAGAAGTTAGAGGACTTTTTTTCCAATGGATTGTTACAGATATTTCTAGGTCCGACTCCAACCTGCTGATACTCAATTTACATATTCTGGGGAGAATGATATTTCAAATAAAAAAGGAACAGTAAGAAAAACCACTTACATGTCAAGGCAGGAGGTAGGGCTTTCCATATTATCTCAGACATTGTCCCACTGAATTCCTACACAACCTTTCAAGACCAGAGTACTTATCTGCATTTTTCATACTGAGGCATGAAGGAGGCAAGAGATCAAGCACACTGCCTAAAGTCCTCAAATGGACAAGTGACAAACAATATATTTGAGGTTGGGACTTCTATTTTGGGGTATGAGCTTTTCCACGGAGTAAGAGGAAGATAGTGCCTGGGGAGGTTCTGACTTGTGTGTAAGCCTAATGCTGGGTTAAGTGTCTATAACATATCCATGTTTCCTCGACTTCTCGGATAGTAAGTTTTATTGTTTCCAATGTGACAGTATTAAAAGGTGGATCCTTTAAGAGGAAACTAGGCCACGTGGGTTCCTCTCTCTCAGGTGACATTGAGGTTCTCATAAGACAGGTTTCGTGCATGGTTCACCCCCTTGCCCTTCCATTCCTGCCACGTGAGGACACAGTCGGCCTCCTCTCCAGAGGACGCAGCAATAAGGCTCCGGCTTGGAAGCAGAAAGCACTTCTCACCAGACAGCCAAAACTGCCAACACCTTACTTTTGGATTTTTCAGCCACCAGAGCTTTAAAAATTAAATTTCCATTCTATGTAAATTATCACACTCAGGTATTCTTTTTAGCAGCACAAAATGGAATCAGACAAGATCACAGACATCATAGGCCCAGACTTACAGTGTGAAATCCAAAGGTCAACTTTAATTCCAACCAAAGTGCCAGTAATTCCATTAATTCACCCCTCCCTGAGTTGTATATCTTACAAATTAAATTCTTCAAGCTTTGATCGGATCCTTCATGATGCTCCCTGGACCACTACACTGATAACTAGCCTTTCTAAAGAAAAATTTCCCCTTATGTCCACTTCTAGTTCATCCTCCATGGAAAACTCCTTCTGAAATGCAAATCAGACCAAGCCATTCTCCTACTTTAATTATCTCAATGCCAACTATTTAGACTGGAATAAAATTTAAATGTCTTTGTATGCAATATATAAGTATCTTGATGCTACTTTTAGCTTTACCTTTATTTCCCACTATGGCCCAAATGAACCCTGCTTTGAAGTCTCACCAACTTCTTTATCACTCTACCTGCCTTTATCTCATCTTTTAACTCCAGTTCTCTTTGTTGCTTCTCCTTTTCCCTAGGACAGCCTTTATCTCTAGCTCTTACAAACAAAATGCTGCTCAAAATTGGCTCATATTTTTAAATGACTTCAGATAGCATTCCACTTATGAACTACGACCTTTAAAAACAGCATGTTTCCTCTCTCTCTCCCCCAGTCTTTATTTCCCTCCCACCACCAACCCTTCCTGTGTGTGTATATCTGTGTTACCAAGAGATTTTAAATAGTGACACTATAGTCAATTTTCAAAACTGTGAAACCCTCTGTTTAAAACCCTTCATAAACTAGCTTCTTAGAATGGCAGACAAGCCATGTCCCTTGTTTTTCCCTCTTCAGTTTAGTTTCACTAGATATTCCCTTCACTTGGCTTTCACCAAACTATATATTTTTTAAATATATCATCCTTATTAATATTTATTAGATTTTTCTCATGCTGTTATAAATGAAAAGAACCACCTTGTTTTTTTGACTGGGCAGAACAGTTTCAAAATCCAGCTCACTATTACCCTTTTCCATAAATAATTTTCAGAATTTGATAGGTAAAGTTGAATATCACAGTATTACACTAATAACAAAAAAACAAAGATTCTCAATGGCTTGTAACTTTCTCATTCTCTTTTGAGCAAGTGGCTATTAGCTGTTAACCTCTTTTCTGTGTGTCCTCTCATTCTTTCTGGGACTCAAGCAGCTATTTGAACCTACCATTTTTATAGCAAGAAAAAAAAAACTAAATAGCTGATAGTAATAAGCAATCGCCTTCATTATTCTCTCTTGGGCTCAGCATTCCTCATATCCACTCACCTTCTATTAAATAAAGCAAGCCACAAGGACCCACCCAACATCAACAGGAAGCAGTGCACACATTTTCGCAATAGGTAAGGTGATCTGGCATTTGACTGAATTTTTGGAAACAATAATAATAATCTACCGCTTTCATCTCCTCAATCAAATTCATTTGAATAGTTGATCTCTAGAGTGTTTCTTTGAATAAAGGAATGTGATTTACTGAGTTTTGCATTGCCAGCACCTACTATAGTTCCTGAAACACATGTGTTTGTTAAATATTTGCTAAGCAAAATGGGTGAATGAATAAACAAAGAAAGGAAAATGAAGGAACAAATGCATCTAATATAATAATGTTGCACCACAATTAATTTTTGTAGTTATAAGTTATAGTAGGCAGTACCTAACTAAGAATTTCATGAAGGCTAGTGTTTTATTCAGATTTCTACCAAATCTTTCCTGCAAAGCTCCTGCAAAGAGCTTGGCAAAGTATGAGTATGTATTGATAAAATCTTTCTGAGAGATGAGTAACTAAATGAATATAGCAAATAAGCACCTGTAACTGCATTCTCATATCACTCCTCGCTAATCGTGAATGTCAAATAAAGGAGATATGACACTTCACTTGCTGTCTTTTAAGAAACTCTACAGAAAACCACTCAAATATTTTTTCTATTAAACCTAGCTCTGAGGAACACACTATCAATACAAGTTTGTTGTGTTCTGTTTAAAAATAGATCAACGTAATTAAAATATAGAGATAAAGAAAGCCTATCTGCAAGGACATAGACTGTCTCCCTAAAAACAATGCCAACACACATTTTTTGGTCTCACTCAAAAAATTTAAAAAGCTAAGCACTATTTTAGTTAGCTTGGAGCAGCATAGTATAATGTAGAAAAGAAACTTTAACTACAGTTCTGTTCTTAGGAAAGTGAGCAGAGCACTGTTCTAGTGTCAGTATATTAAAGCCGAGATAGTTGATTCTGTTGTTAGTGAGAATCTGGGCTAGGCTGTCTTCTGTTCCCTCATGTATATGTTCAGTTGTCTGGAAAGTGATGATGGGCTATAATTGGCATCAACATTGGCACTTTGCATCGTATTTGTCTGACTTTGTCATCAATGCCATCCGTGGCTTGCCTGTCCCACTTATATTCCTCTCAAACTGTCAGATTTAACATCTTACTAAATCTTCCCACAACTACAATAATTTTTCCTACTGCCTAAACTCGTGTTGAATGTGAAATTTTTCTGATGAACTAAACTTAGTATCTGTTTTTAGCAAGGAAGGTATAATAAAAACTAATTTATGTGCCACAGTTAGAGTAGATTCTGAAGAAAGTTTTAGGATACTGGAGATTAATCTTCTTCTAGTATCATAAAAGTAACTATTTTGAAGGTAATATCTCTGAAAAATATACACCATCCCTATTTTCTTAAACAAGTACATACAAGTATACATCTGTCCAGGTAAATCCATATCACTATTATTAATTTCCACTTACATACCAAATGCTGGTGCCCTTGCTCTTCAGGCTTTCATTTATTATATTTTGTTTATTATCTTTACCTGTTATAAAATTCACCCCATAAATGTTTAGTTTTATACTTTTTATCAATGATAACTGGAAAAACATAAAATTTAGATTGTAAAATGTCTATAAATATTAAGTGAATGGGCTGGGGATAAAGACTATTTATGGAAAGTGACTTGTAAGTACTATCGCACGCTATTGGCTGTTGCTGTTTTCTGCTACATCAGTGTTTCTCTCTTTTTCTTCCCTACTTACTTTTTTCTTTTGGCAATTAAGTTTGTCAGAAAATTTAGGACAAGTTTTGTGCTAAAGTAGATGGATAGATAAAGTATCTATATATATTTATAAATGTATAAATACATACATATATTTAAATATATAAATATATATTTATAAATATATAAATACTATATACAGTATCTTTATCTGACTATAAAGTATTTTTTAGAAAATCCAGAGCAACATTTTTTTGTAAGATATACCTTCACAAAAAACATTTCCTATTAAGCTTTTCTTGTCATTTAGAATTTTTATTAAATATTCAACAAACAGCCATCTGCAGACTTATTTACTCTTGCATTTTTTACTCTTGCATGGTCAAAACAAACAAAAAAGTTATAAATGAACAAGTTAATTATACCTTCTTAACAACTTCATTTTTCTGGAAATCTATTTCTCATCTTTCTAGCCTTCACTATGGTATATAATTTCCTTTAACCTGATTACATAGTTCCAACAAATGTCCCTCCAGTAATTTTCATTGGTTGCTGTATCAGTTTTCTCTCATTAACCAGCTAAAACTCAGCTATAAGATCTGAGAAGGCATAGCATTATATTTATTTTTCTGGCTTAATAGGGAGAAAATGGCATTTCCCTAGGACCAGACACTTACTGTAGTTTTTTTCTAAAAACTTACAAACCTTCTTTCCAATCTGTAATCCTGTCTGCTTTATAGAGTCATAAAACATACACCTACACTTTGGAGAAAGTTTTGCTTTGGGATCTGAATTTAAATATTATAGAAATAAAGTTCTGAGTCACAGTAGAGTCCATTTTTAAAATTTATTATTAATGCTACTCAGTGCGTGCCCGAATGCCTGGGCCTTTAAAATCTAATAGAGCAATTTTGCTGTGGACAATTTTCTAGATTTGCTATTTTGCTACCATGAACAAGAATACCTGTCATGTCTCTCCAGCCTCAAGAAGTGTCTAATCACAGCCCTTCCTGGAAAACTCTCTATACCAAGATGGTAAATAGGATACTGGCCTTCCATGGTCTCAGGAGTCCTTGCCAGCTGCTTTCATTTCACTCTATTATGACTTCACATGACTTCCACGATAGCCATTATGTCTTTAGCATGGCACCTGTCCATTTCAATTTTAAAAATAGTTGGAGCCATTATCTTGGCAAGAAACTATCTCAAATAACCATTTCTCTTATTGACCCACCATGACCGCCCTTCATTCCTACAATCATTCTGTTAATGTCACTCAAGTGCTCTTGAAAAAACGTTATCTCTCTGATATTTTCATTAGGCGAAAGAGGTTCAATTTTTCTCAGAATACAATGCCTAGCAAAGGCTGTGGGAGAAATTCGCCTACCTCATTAAGAAGAATAAATCTAGTAAGACCTACCCCCCCAAAAAAAAAATCCCTGCAAATAAGTGCTATATTCACAGGCATTACCAAGACCCACCCAGGCTGATGTGGGGAATTATACCCCAGCTGTGTGTCTGACAAGATTTGGAATTGACAGCACTGGTGGATTTAAGCCAAGACAAGGCGGATGGGACACATTTTTAGCTACAATGGATGTAATGTTGGAAGAACTTGAGTAGCAATCCTCCCCATCAACGGGTCTGCCCTCTCTCAGCAAAGAAGGAAGACATGAGTATGAACTAACAATGGAGGTAAATTTGATAGTGTCTGTGGGAACAAGCAAAGCTCTTGGCTTAATAGACAGTATTATAAATTTTATAATGGAGTTATTAGTGAGAGCAGACTGAACAGCAGCCGGATCATCACAGTCAAAAAGGCAATAGCCTCAGGCTTAAAAATGAGAGTGCACAGCTGAAGAAACTTTGCAGGGAATTTTTTGTTCTGCAGAACCAATAAAGCTGGAGAAAAAGAACACTGTATTCTGTTACTGGCTTCAGGGAGAAGGGTGGCTCATTATTCAGAAGGGCTTACCCACTGTTTGTTCCTGAGTGATGATATCTGAGTGACTCGCTTCTGACAAGTACATCTCTGCTTAAAATATTGAGAACTTTGGGACATGTCTCTGGAGGGAAGAAAGGAACTTAGGAAATCTTAACAGTTCTCTCTGCGCTATAAAAATGCCCCAGGGCTCTCAGCATATGACTATGTGAGCATGCGTGAGAGAGAGTATGGCCAGATTATCTGGTGCTTACATGAGACTCAGCAGTTTATATGCACCTGCATGTGGCCACTGAAAAGTCACCATGTTAGTATAAAGAGGTCACCCAAGATTCATGCCCATATGAAAATTCTGAAAATTTTATCAACACTATGCTTACACAATAGACAACTAAGTAACCTCAGACAAGCTATCTGCTTTAATTCCTCTTAAGTCTCCTAGGACGAGTGGGTGTCCATATTAAAAAAATCAGATCTTGAAAACATGTAGAACGGGTAAATCAATCTGGGGCTTCCTTGATGAGAGGAGGCCATTAGAATGGAGAGACATGCCCCTGAAAAAAATGTCTGCAAATGAATAGTACGTAATCTGTGGCCTACCCATGACTTTGAACAGTCACTCAGGTGGCTGTAATGCATACATCATTGAAAAGGATTTAAAGGCTGGTGAGTCATGTTATAATTTTTTATTCTGCTGTGATGATAGTGCTCATATCAAAGTGGAAGTATGGGTTTATGACATATGACCATTTTGTTCATAATTCTATGGCTTAAAAAGTAAAAGTGATCATTTTAAAGGCAAAATTTTAAGGAGGGCTTATCCCCAAAGAAGCCTCCTCTTCCTTGGGAAGAAGTTATCTTAGAAACTGTTTATCTTGAAGTTTTCCAACAGCATTAAACTACTCATTAGCATAACACACACCAGGTAATATATGGAACACAGAAGCTGTACTAGGTGAAAATATATGATCAAAAGGACTTGGACAATTTCTTTTTTTAGTTTCCAAGGCTTTTTTTTTTTTTTTTTTTTTGCAGTTTTGGCCAGAGCTGGGCTTGAACCCACCACCCCTGGTATATGGGGCCAGTGCCCTACTCCTTGAGCCACAGGCACTGCTCAGGACTTGAACAATTTCTACTTAAAATAGTGTCTTCATGCACAATGAGCTCTTGAGAAAGCTAAACTGATGAAGTGTGATTTATATCAAACTGAAGAATTGAATGATGGATGTGAGGAAACTAATCACAGAGGTTCTGATCTGTGTAGCTAAGGAAACTAGAAGAATCAGAAGGGCTAAAGTGGTTGTCATGTGGTCAGGATGCAGTTCCCTAGAAGAGCCATCCATCACACTCAATGGCAGGTGGGTGATGAGAATGTATAACCTTGAAATACATATGTAACAAGCAGCCCAAGAAGATATCACAAGTTAGTGACCATTTTCACAGTGGCCTTCCTGGTAGCTAGAGCCAACTCAGCCTTCATGTAGGACAGCCTGAAGGTACAGGGGAATTAAGACCTCGAAAATATCCATGACAAACAAAGTGGGTGGCAAGCCAAACAGTCTGTCACCCTTCTGGAGGGAAAGTCTGAGCCTTGCTCTATGCAGAGGACTGACTTCTGGCAGCAATAAAATACTCATTAGTACAACACACACTAGGTATTGTATGGAAAACAAAGAAGCTGTACTAGGTAAAAATATATGAAAAAATGAAGGACTTGGACAATTTAAAAGGCAAAAAGAGTTTTTCGTAGTAATCATTGAGGATTTTGTTAATTTCTGGAGTGTCTATTATTTCTCCTTTGTTGTTTCTGCTAGACAATATTAGAGATTTTACTTTTTTGTTTCTGGTTAGATGGGCTAACGATTTATCAATTTTGTTAATCTTTCTTCTGAATGATTCTTTTGTTTTCAATTTCATTTAGTTCTGTCCTAATTGTGGTTATTTCTTTTCTTCTGCTGAGTTTGGGGTTGGAATGTTCTTCCTTTTCCAGTTGCTTGAGATGACACATTAAGTTGTTGGCTTCCTCTCTGTTTTCTGGATGAAGTCTTCCAACAATTACTACAAAAAACCTCTAATCTCAGAAATATGAAATCTGAAGAAAATGGACCAATATCTGGAAGCATGTCATCTTCCTAGACTCAACCCAAAGGAATTGGAAATTTTTAATAGACCTGTATTAATCACTGACAAAGAATCAAATATATGAAATCTCCCAAAAAAGAAAAGTCCAGGACCAGATGGCTTCACATCCAAATTCTATCAAACCTTTAAAGAGGAAATAATACCTAATATTATGCAACCTTTTCTGAAGCATAGAAAAAGAAGGAATGCTTTCCAACGCATTCTATGAAGCAAATATCATCCTGATCCCCAAACCAGGAAAGGATCCAACAAAGAAAGAAAATTATAGACCAATATCATTAATGAGTATCAATGCAAAAATATTCAATAAGATCTTAGCAAACAGAATTCAACAACACATTCAAAAAATTATACACCATGATCAAGTTGGTTTTATTCCAGCATTACAGGGTTGGTCAACATATGCAAATCTACAAATACATATATCACATAAATAAAATAAAAAACAAAGACCACATGATCCTGTCAATTAATGCACAAAAAGCTTTTGATAATATCCAGCATCCTTTCATGATCAGAACACTTAAGAAGATATGCATATATGGTATATTTCTTAAACTGATAGAGACCATCTATAGCAAATCCACAGCCAAAACCATATTGAATGGTATAAAATTGAAAACATTTCCACTCAGATCAGAAATGAGGCAAGGATGCCACTGTCTCCATTGCTATTCAACATAGTAATGGGGTCATCGCAATCTGGCAAGAGAAGGTGGCCAAGGGTATACAAATAGGGTCATAGGAGCTCAAACTCTCACTCTTTGCTGATAATATGATCCTATACCTGGAAAATCCCAGGGACTCAACTGCAGAACTCTTAGAAGTGATTGAGGACTACAGCAGCATCTCGAGATACAAAATCAATACTTACCAATCAGTAGCTTTATATATGCCAACAATAGTCAAGCTGAAAATATAGTCCAGGATGCTATTCCTTTTACAATAGAGCCAAAGAAGATGAGATATCTGGGAATTTACCTAACAAAGGATGTAAAAGATCTCCATGAAGACTATGAAACTCTGAGAACAAAAATAGCTGAAGATGTTAACAAATGAAAAACTTACCATGCTCATGACTGGGTAGAATAAACATTTTTAAAATGTCCATACTACCCAAATCAATCTACAGATTATGGCAATCTCTATTAAAACACCATTGTCATTCTTTATAGAGCTTGAAAAAATAGTGCTTCATTTTATATGGAATCAGAAAAGTACATTACTCAGAAATAAAAACAAATCAGGAGGTATCACATTACCAGACTTTAGGCTACACTACAAATCTATAGCGATCAAAACTGCATGGTGCTGGCACAGAAATAAAGAGGTGGATGAATGGAACAGAAAAGAGAACTAAGTGATGAACCCAGAAAATTATCGTCATTTGATCTTTGATAAGCCTATCAAAAAATTTAGTGAAGAAAAGATTCCCTACTTAACAAATGGTGCTAGGTGAACTGGCTAGAGATCTGTAGAAGACTGAAACTAGACCCCCACCTTTCACCATTAACAAAAATTGATTCTCACTGGATAAAAGATTTAAACTTAAGACATGAAACTATAAAAATACTAGAAGAGAGTGCAGGGAAAACACTTAAAGAAATCAGCCTGGGAGAATATTTTATGAGGAGGACCCCCAGGGCAATTTAAGCAACACCTTTTGGTCAAATCCTTTAATGGGATCTGATCAAACTAAAAAGCTTTTTCACAGCCAAGAACACTATAAGTAAAGCAAATGGACAACCTTCAGAATGGGAGATTTTTGCAGGTTATGCTTCCCAAAATGTCTGATAACTAGATCCATAGAGAACTCAAACTAATCAATAAGAAAAGACCAAATAACCCTATTTCTATGTGGGCAAGAGACTTGAACAGAAACTTCTCTGAAGAAGACAGGTGCATGGCCTACAAACACATGAAAAAATGCTCATCTTAGGGCTGAGTA
Organism: Arctocebus calabarensis; assembly: GCA_963573935.1. NCBI lineage: Eukaryota > Metazoa > Chordata > Mammalia > Primates > Lorisidae > Arctocebus > Arctocebus calabarensis. The sequence continues at coordinate 165 of CAUYON010016458.1, read as the reverse complement.
CATTGGATACTTTTCTTCCATTCTTGAGATACTTTGCTAAGAAGAATATGTTCCAGCTCCATCCATGTAAACACAAAAGAGGTAAAGTCTCCATCTTTCTTTAAGGCTGCATACCCAATTATAGCACAGGAATACAGGGAAAGGGGGAAGGGAGGGGAAGGGTGG